>CAXIPT010000013.1:810677-852223 GCA_964030475.1 Tethya wilhelma
CATATGCACACACACACACACACACACACACACACACAGATATCTGGTGAGCATCAACTGCATCAAGCCTCTCTGTGACATGCTGACTGTCCAGGACCCCAGGATTGTCCTGGTGACTCTGGAGGGGCTGGAGAACATCCTCAAAGTTGGTCAAGCCATTGCTAAGAATGAAGTCAATCCGTATGCTGTCCTTGTTGAAGAGGCATATGGTTAGTCACATGACCTGTGTGTGTGTGTGTGTGTGTGTGTGTGTGTGTGTGTGTGTGTGTGTGTGTGTGTGTGTGTGTGTGTGGATCCAATGATAGTAGAATATGTTTGTGAAAAGAAGCTATCTTTTGTAGTGGTGGTCCAAATGTGTAGGGAGTAAGGGGTGTCTGCAGTCTGGCTGGGTGGGATGACAGCTCTAGAGTATCAGGTTTCCATCATAACATTAGCTGAGTCAAATAAATCTACACAAAGTCCAAAAATTATTGGATAATATCAATTTCCATATCTTATCATCTAGGAGCTATATATTCTACCAGGCCATGGAACATATACACACACATACATACCAGCTGCTGCCCATGTCCTAATACTGTACCAGCAAACAATGCCTGGCAGCTTCCCAAGCTCACAAGAATGGCTATTTGTTAGATGGCCTCTCTCTTGGCCATATATGAGCAAAACTTGTAGTGTATGTATTTATTGTTGTTCTGTGGCCATTGTCTTCTCTGAGGGTCTTAGGCCTGTGAGCTCTGCCTGTGTGGTTAGCTGGTGAATGGAATTACCTTACTCAATTACCTCTTTAGTGGTTTCCGCTGGAATTTGGCCTAAAAAGAGCTACTTTAGAGAGTGAGAGGTTAACTAGCTTGTTAATCAAATGTTTCTCTCCTAACTAGCTCATATCCTGACTTAGTGACCACCACATTAATGGCAGCTGTCTAGCTGGGCTTTGATTCTTTCCCTATTGGATGGGAAGCTGAGCTCTGGTGCCAAGCTCTTATGGCATGGAGCTGTAATATTGAATGCCAAGTTGGTTTGTGTTCTGGTTTTGTTGCTTGTTTTTGTCCACATATGGTTTGAGCTTCACCCCAGCTTCAGCTAGGCTGTGTTTGGTGTGCAGCACATAACACTCCCTTTGTCCAGTACACACTCTAATGGGCAAGGAATGTCTTCAATGTCACTAATGGATACTAATGGCTACGTAATGTCTGTGGAATTTCTTTACAGCTGCTCTGGAATTGTTCAATATGACACACACATACACACACACATACACACACATACATACACACATACATACACTATGATGTTGTATTGAAAGGTGAACTTGTTTGCTTATGTAATTTTTTTAAAGTTTGAGACCAGACACACAACTCTATACAAGTGAGTGAGAACACAATGGGCAAGGTAGCAACAGAAGCACAACTGGAAGAATAGAACAGACACTTTCACATTCACTATTCATTCACACAAGGGAACTAAGAGACTATCTTTAGTCTTGAAAGACAGAGCTAGAGACACTTAGATCTGCAGAAGGAGCTGTCCCTTCAACCTCCCTTAGCTGTCCCACACAAGCTAAAGGGGATGAAGTAATGACAGCAAAGAGATGGTGTATTATCATGGGAGTTAAGAGCAGTAATTACAGGAAGTGACAGAGAGAGACTCATGACAACAGGTCCACTTCACACAGCAAACAATGAGCAGGTCCCACTGTGTCTTCATGCCAGCCATTCCATGTCAATTAGGTAATTACTACACACAAGATAATTGTGCACCTCACATCCTTTGCTACCATATAAGGCAATCCTGAGGCCATATTCCCACTCCTGGCGACCTACACAAACTGGAGATGAACACAACCACACAACCTTGTGGTTGGTGGCAGATACACCACACTTGACAGAAGTATGTGTGTATGTGTGTGTGGAGATTTGACAAAGATATTTCATGGCTGTGTGCACTGTTCATCAACTATGTCCTCCTACAGAGGTCAATGTGTTTGGAACCTTCTAGTCTAAACAGACCAAAGGTATGAGGTGTTTAGAGAAACATTTTTGGAAAACTACTTTAGTGAGCTAATTGCAGGGTACAAAAGTCATTACGTTATAATTACAGACAGATGTCCTGCCAATGGATAGAGTTCACACAAATAAAAAACATACTTCCACACACAAACCACAATTCCAACAATTCCCCACTGACATCACCTAAAGTCCATCTGGTTTGAGAATGCCACTTGAAGTGAAATAATGAGATTCATGCAATAATACTTTTCTCATGGGACAAAATAGTAAGGTAATGGTAAGGCGTAGGAAGCTGGAAAAGAAATCAAAAGAACGGGGAGAACGAGCACTTTCAAATGGTGCTTGAAATTTTGAAATCGGTTGGATAAGAAAGTTATTCGATTTTTTCCACCAGCGTTCTCAAACCAGATGGACTTTAGCTACACCATGACAACCACTCACTGTATCTGGCTATGCGTGCCTCCAGTGGTAGCATTGAGGATGGCCCAGGCTGCCTCCTTCCTGGTCTTGTACTCAGCCTCGCAGTGAAGGAGGTCAACCAACATGGGAAAGATATTGCAATCAATTACAGCCTGTAATGAGAGGGAGAAACTAATTTCAAAGGTGTCCCATGTTTTTTGATTTGTGTACTCGATCCCAGCTGCTCTGAACTGTTGCTAGGCAGGGTTGAGTGCTCCCACACCCGTTGTACTTAGTGTACAGATATATTTATAGTATATTAGGTACGAGGTAAGGCCATTCAGCAATCATGTAAAACTTACAGGCTACGACTGATTTAGAAATTGTCTACAGTAATTCTTGTAGGCAGGAGCAATCAAACACACACACACACACCTATTGTACGTACCTGTATTTGTACTCTATTGCCGGCTGTGATGTTCGAAATGGCCCAACATGCCTCCTTCCTCAAGTTATCATGTTGACTGGAGAGGAGGTGCTGGAGAGCTGGCAGCACTGAACAGTTAATGACAACCTAGAGAATGGAGATATTGTAATGAGAGAGAGAGAGAGAGAGAGAGAGAGAGAGAGAGAGAGAGAGAGTCAACACCTGTGTCTGCACATCATCCCCAGTGAGCATGTTCCCCACAGCCCTAAGAGAGGGTGCCACCACCTTCTTGTCAGGGTACATGAGTAGCTCCACCATCCTCAGACTGAGACCACCATCAATGATCCTCTGGATCTTAGTGTTGGGACCGTCCGCTGCACGTGTGTGTGTGTGTGTGTGTGTGTGTGTGTGTGTGTGCGTTTGTGTTATCTCCAAGACCAACCTAAGAAGGCGACTGTCCAGCAGCAGTGAGAGAGGAGCTCTGTGTCGTTGCAGTAGAGGAGTTTGCTGAGAGTCGGGATACATCTCATCACCTGAAACAGTTCATTTCCACACAAACAACACAAGATGGTCAGCAAAGGGAGGGAGGGAGGGCTGACAGTAATTGCAGGAACATGGCTATGGGTGCAGCGGGCGGACAATTACTGTCTGAGGGAAATATGTTGATGAATATGAACACAAACAAATTACGTGTCTATTGACGTGTGTGTGTCTGCATACAGAGTAGTTCATGTGAATCAAAAGCTCTCTCTAAATATTCAACTCTTATCATAGTTTTGATTTTTCGCACAATAATATCTTTGTCCATAATCTAGACACAAAGAGTCCCTTGCTAAGGAACAAAGGAGATGAAAGGCCAACCTGTAGACAATAGCCAAAGACCCCTCATTATTCCAGGGGATGGATCAATGGTTGGCTGGTTACTCTTGAGGAAAGGACCAATCAAAAGTGTTGACAGTTTCTCACCTAATTAATACCACTAATTTGCGTACATGAAAGTGAACGCTTCGTTGCATTTTAACACGGTACAAATTAATGCCATATCTCCGCAAAACGATAGCAGTATTATTCGCAGTATTCTTGGGAAATTAGAGACACTAATGGCATCTTCATGCTCAATCAACAGATGGTATTTCAAGATTGAGAGGCAGCAGCCAAGGAACTAGTGGCACAGGTAGAGTCCATGCTAGCTACCTGGCTGAGGGGCATTCTTAGCATCACTAGCAGTTGCCATGGTGAAGGCAGAGGTTGCGGTTAGAATTAGTAGCAGCTGGCAACAAAACCTCACCTACAAGATAGCAGGCATACCAACAACAATGTATTGCCACCACACACACACACACACACACACACACACACACACTAATACAAGACACGCAGGCCAAGACTCTGCTGCTCATTGACAGGAAATTCTTTCAAACTAAACACAGGTTTACGTGTAAAGACTGTATATCCACACCCGTACGTACATGCATGTAGTATAGCCTCAGGTCACAATCTAACATGTACCAAATTTGGTAAATAGGTGGAGCCAAGAAGCATAGCCTCCAGCCAAGGAAGTGCAAGGGTGTGGTTTTGCCAGCTCAGCAAAAGTGCACTGTGTTGTACCGCCCCCCCCCCCTGGCATGAGCTAGCTGCACATACACGACTTCATTTATTCTAATTGGTGGGGGTTACTCACAAATTCAGGATCGGGGGGCGACCTCTTCCCCCTGCACAGGTTAGAGAGGGTCCACGATGCATTGCGCTTCGTCCTCAGCTCCAGATTCTCATTGGTCAGGATTTGTAGCAGTGGTTCCATTATCCCAGCTGCCAGGACGATGTCACGACACTCAGCACTGTCTCCGGCAATGTTGCCGAGGGCCCATATTGCCTGAGGGCGAAGAATTAGTATGTATGTACTCTTAGACTATTGATAATGAACACCCACTGCAGTTCACTACACACAAGACTGGGTATTACCAACAGCTAAACACCCCCCAAGCTGATTCCAACTGGTTTGAGGCGTTTAAAGCAGGAGATAGAATTGAAGCTACTGGTAGCTTGAATTAATCTGGATTGGTGTATGTATAAGGGGTTAATTTATTAGTGCCCCTCTAACCTGTTCCATGATGAACTCCTCTGATGAGAAGAGCAGCTGGACCAGAGGACCCACGGCACCGGCACGGATGACAGCACTGGTCTGGAGGGAGGAGCCTGAAGCTATGTTTGTCAAAACCCACGCTGATTCAAACTGCATGGGGTGAGACGTTTGTGTTATCTCCAAGACCAACCTAAGAAGGCGACTGTCCAGCAGCAGTGAGAGAGGAGCTCTGTGTCGTTGCAGTAGAGGAGTTTGCTGAGAGTCGGGATACATCTCATCACCTGAAACAGTTCATTTCCACACAAACAACACAAGATGGTCAGCAAAGGGAGGGAGGGAGGGCTGACAGTAATTGCAGGAACATGGCTATGGGTGCAGCGGGCGGACAATTACTGTCTGAGGGAAATATGTTGATGAATATGAACACAAACAAATTACGTGTCTATTGACGTGTGTGTGTCTGCATACAGAGTAGTTCATGTGAATCAAAAGCTCTCTCTAAATATTCAACTCTTATCATAGTTTTGATTTTTCGCACAATAATATCTTTGTCCATAATCTAGACACAAAGAGTCCCTTGCTAAGGAACAAAGGAGATGAAAGGCCAACCTGTAGACAATAGCCAAAGACCCCTCATTATTCCAGGGGATGGATCAATGGTTGGCTGGTTACTCTTGAGGAAAGGACCAATCAAAAGTGTTGACAGTTTCTCACCTAATTAATACCACTAATTTGCGTACATGAAAGTGAACGCTTCGTTGCATTTTAACACGGTACAAATTAATGCCATATCTCCGCAAAACGATAGCAGTATTATTCGCAGTATTCTTGGGAAATTAGAGACACTAATGGCATCTTCATGCTCAATCAACAGATGGTATTTCAAGATTGAGAGGCAGCAGCCAAGGAACTAGTGGCACAGGTAGAGTCCATGCTAGCTACCTGGCTGAGGGGCATTCTTAGCATCACTAGCAGTTGCCATGGTGAAGGCAGAGGTTGCGGTTAGAATTAGTAGCAGCTGGCAACAAAACCTCACCTACAAGATAGCAGGCATACCAACAACAATGTATTGCCACCACACACACACACACACACACACACACACACACACACACACTAATACAAGACACGCAGGCCAAGACTCTGCTGCTCATTGACAGGAAATTCTTTCAAACTAAACACAGGTTTACGTGTAAAGACTGTATATCCACACCCGTACGTACATGCATGTAGTATAGCCTCAGGTCACAATCTAACATGTACCAAATTTGGTAAATAGGTGGAGCCAAGAAGCATAGCCTCCAGCCAAGGAAGTGCAAGGGTGTGGTTTTGCCAGCTCAGCAAAAGTGCACTGTGTTGTACCGCCCCCCCCCCCCTGGCATGAGCTAGCTGCACATACACGACTTCATTTATTCTAATTGGTGGGGGTTACTCACAAATTCAGGATCGGGGGGCGACCTCTTCCCCCTGCACAGGTTAGAGAGGGTCCACGATGCATTGCGCTTCGTCCTCAGCTCCAGATTCTCATTGGTCAGGATTTGTAGCAGTGGTTCCATTATCCCAGCTGCCAGGACGATGTCACGACACTCAGCACTGTCTCCGGCAATGTTGCCGAGGGCCCATATTGCCTGAGGGCGAAGAATTAGTATGTATGTACTCTTAGACTATTGATAATGAACACCCACTGCAGTTCACTACACACAAGACTGGGTATTACCAACAGCTAAACACCCCCCAAGCTGATTCCAACTGGTTTGAGGCGTTTAAAGCAGGAGATAGAATTGAAGCTACTGGTAGCTTGAATTAATCTGGATTGGTGTATGTATAAGGGGTTAATTTATTAGTGCCCCTCTAACCTGTTCCATGATGAACTCCTCTGATGAGAAGAGCAGCTGGACCAGAGGACCCACGGCACCGGCACGGATGACAGCACTGGTCTGGAGGGAGGAGCCTGAAGCTATGTTTGTCAAAACCCACGCTGATTCAAACTGCATGGGGTGAGCATGTGTGTGTGTGTGTGTGTGATGCATGATGCATAATGATACTATGAGAGTTTGCCAATTGGTAATGGTCGTTAAGTAACTTGAGGAAAATTAGCATATAAAACTGACGACCATTTCCACACAGATTAAGCCACTGCATGGATCGCATGCAGTGAGTCCAACCAACCTGCAGGGTGGGTGAAGAACTGTCTTGAAGGAACTCCACAAACTTGGGAAGACACCCTAGAGCAACGATATCCTGGATCGGAGGGTTCTGACCTGGAGGACCGTGGGAGCATGGGAGAAGAATGCAACGTCACCAAGACAACATTAAAATAATTATCATAAATCACCTTCGCAGAAATCGCGACATTTTATTTCTTTTTAGCTGTCAAAATACAACCACCTCTAGCTATCAAAGGCAGGAGACAGTAACCAGGCTACTATATACTAAGCAAAAACTTTTGTAATTCAGTTTTCAATTATTAAGCTATTAATAATTCCAATTCACATCCTGTTCATGGGTGCACATCATGGCTTCCCCACTAACCCACCCTAATTCATTAACTGAAAGAGATACAGTAAAACCCAGCCACTGTTTTGATGTGTTCTTAAACAGCAAACCAAACCAGTAGGGGATTATTGATCATTAATTATGTGAGTGGTTTCTGTTTCCCCAAATGGAGCAGGCTGTCCATGGTGTGGAGCAGGGTGGAACTGACCACCCACATGGCATTACAATAATACTATATGTCTCTCGTTTTTACACACAAACACATACACACACACACACACACACACACACATCTCTGAGCACAAGTCACACTTATAGCACACGTACCTTGAAATGAGAGTAGCTTCCTGAGTCTTGAGCAAGCTCCGAGTCGCTCACTTGGATCTGCTGAAGAGAGAGCCTTGGCTAGCACTTCCAACGCTGTGTCCTAGATGACAGGTATCAGAGCAAGAGTTAAAGATAGCTCTGTTTGTGTGCAGTTGCTAGGATCTTACCTCTGGGAAGGTGAACTGCTGCTGAAGAAGATGCTCACCATAGTCGGGTATCACTTGCAAGTTACGTCTCTTGGAATACTGTATTGACACGGCCACAGAAATGGTGCACCATCGTAGCGTGATGGAAGGAATAAATGATGGTACAAATGAATGGAAATAACTAGAAATTATAGACACTTTTTATATGCATGGTTGCATATACTACTATTTATGAATAGACTACTTGGAAGTATAAATTGCTGGTTAGTTATAAAATTATGTTTATAATTATCCCCTCTCAACTAGCAGTTGTTCTAACCAGTTCTTCTCTCTTTGATCTTCTCAGCTGAATGCCCTCCTCTTCCCTCCTTCGTCTCACCTCCTCGACATTCAGTCCTTTCGTCTTGTACGACTTTAGTCTGCCTTCTCCTGCGCCGCCACCACTAGCCATTATATTTCTACTAACATGTGTGTACGCATTGACCTTCTCCGGATACTGCGTTGTCCAGTCCGTTAAATTCCGTAAATCCTCCGTATACGGTTCACGTTTGCTGGCAGTAAATGATGCCCACCATGCCTATCAGCTGTTCAAACTGCCCAAGCAGCACAGCTACTAGAGATGCAAGCTGCAACCGTTTCAAGATGGCTCCTTAATAGCAAGGGAGTATCAGTGCAAGAGGAATGGCTGGAGGCTTGCTTGCGGTGGATTGCTGATGAAGAAGTACATTTTATAATAGTTCCAAGTTATAAGTGAATTCATTAGTGCTTTCATATATTTTGCAGGGGAGGTCTGTTCCCCAGCACAGACTTCAGGAGATGGTGTATGAGCAGTGGCTACACACTGACTTGAAAGATGTTGCTACAAGTGGTTGCATTCCTCAAGTCGTATCCCAGCAACAGCACGGGCAGATTAATGGGAGGTTTATTTTTCAGGTAAAATTACAAATTCTTAGCAAATTGTTCATTTCCTGTAAGTAGTTAATCATTAGTAAAAATACAATTTCCAAGGCCCCCAAATGACGTCAGCTTGTCATTACATCACCTCAATACACCCAGGTGGACTCAGTGATAGATGTTGGCAAGCCTGCTTACAGTCAGCTCCAGAGTCTGAAGGGCCAGTCACTGGATTCCGTTGAAGGACAGGACAACAAGAAATTCTTTGAGTTTAAACCGACTCGTTTGTTGCTGCTGACTATCTCAGACGGTGTTGGTGAGCTCCAGGCAATGGAGTACCAACCTATACCTCAGCTGAGTGCTGACTTGCTGCCAGGAACAAAGGTAATTCCTGCTACTTTCACACTTGATACCTACCATATAGCGGGTAAATTTGGCAGGCTTAAAATTTGGCAAATTCCCATTTTAGCAAGATTAGCGATTTTAAATTTGGCAATTTAATTCTTTGGCAAATTATTCTTCAAATCGCGCAAATTAAAAATTGCCAAACAGTTTTTTTACCCCTGTGTGCACATATAAACAATGCAGCATATGCAATTTGCCAAATTTATTTCTTGCCAAGTTTACTGGCTATACAGTAGTTTAGTTGTATGTGTAGATCACACTTATGAATGTGATGACCACTTACCAATAAAACATTCATCTACACACACACACACACACACACACACTAGATAATTATTGAAGGGGCGGTACCATTCCACCTCGGTGTGCTGCTTCTCTCTGTGCCTCATGTTCAGGTGCTAGGAGGGAGGGTGGAGCAACTGGTGGAGATGAACCAACCTCAGAGGCTGCTGGCAAGAATATTGTAAGGACAGCAAAGAATACTGTATAGCGGGTAAATTTGGCAAGAATTAAATTTAGCCAATTATTCTCCAAATCACCTTTTATTTATTAAAATCACCATACAGTTTTATATGCACATGCACATAATAAACAATGCAGTGTGCAGAATTAAATTACCAAATTTTAAAATTGCCAATCATGCTAAAATGGGAATTTGTCAAATTTTAAGCCCACCAAATTTGCCCGTTATACGTAACCTGTCCTGATTTATGGTTAGGTAAAGGTTGCCAGGTTTAGATACTCCTATCTGGTATTATCCATGACGTAATGTTTGCTTACACTTGTGTATGCCTTGGGCTGGTGTGTCCCCTAAGTACTGTGTGATGGTGCTCTCTAGCTAATGGACGTGAACATTGGTTCTCAAGTGTATTTGTGATCCCATCCCATAGATTACTGTATCAGAGACATCAGATTCTTTAGGAACAATGTCACATGAAATATTTGTTGACAGCAGTTGAACAGGGTTGAACAGAGGTGCACATTTCTACCTCTAATACTTGCACAAACAGATATTGTACTACCAAGACATTTTCTCAAATCTAAGAAATGGAAGCACATAGATCTATATAAGCGTTATTTTGATGCTGGTACCCAATTCATCATACAAATGTAGCAATAATTATTATTATAATTATATCCAGAAACAGGGAGGAGCTAGCTAATGATGATGGGAGTCACTCACAGACTGTCCCCAGTAGATCAGCTGCCATTGACTCAGGACCTAGGCCATCCACCCTTCAATATACCTCCAGCCAGGACTCATCTCAAGCTAGGAGAGTGAATGGAGCTAATCTTGCTTCAGGTGGTCAGGTGTCATCTTCACGTGTCGAGGCTGGTTGTGATGGAGGCAGTGGGTTTGAGGGAGACATTGATATAAACGATTTAGAGGAGTTTCTCCATGAAGCTGAGCAGGAGAATGAAGAGATGCTGTTTGAAGATGACTCTATTAAGATGGAAGAGATAGACCCAGGAGGTGGAGATGTTCCTACCTCTGAAGAGCAGATCACTGAGAACCACTCTACACCAGTTCATCCTTTGAATGTACCTGATCCTTCACATGTGAGTAGGGTTCAAAGGTCAGAGCACCAATCGTCGCACCAAGAAGATGATTCTTGTACAATTTCGCAACATTTTGGAACAAAGTCATCAAAGTTGAGCTTGAAACAGAGGAGCTCCAAGAGCAGGACATGCCCAGCCCCTCAGCCATCGTCTACCCCACCTGTAGCGTCTGTGAGACCGTTTCATCACCAAGAACCAACCCATGAAGGCTCACCCTGTGCTGGATCAAGATATGAGCCAGTCGTGTTGGAGAGTTTGTCTGAACTGACAACAGAGACTTCATGGAAGCTTCATCCAATGGTGAAAGTGAAGGTAGTTAGCTAGCTACTCCACACTGCATCAACGACTACCTCCAGTATGTGTGCTCATATTGTGGTATTGTATTATTGTAGGCTCATTTTGTCAAAGTTTGTCAGAAGTTGAGTCACGATAGCGGTGAGTGGATGACTGTGGTAGTGATTGGGGATGAGTTTGGTACTGAACTACAAGTCCATATTTGCAATGAGGTAAGCAAAATTAATGTGTGTCAGAAAGACGTGTTCATTTCAGAGTTTAAATTCTTCTTTACTCTGTTTCAGATTCTTGAACCTTTGATTGGGTTTTCAGCTGTTGAATTCAGAGATGTAAGCTAAAGTCGTGATGCAAAGGCACACATTATGTCATCTCATATTTCACTAATGATTTTGCCTCTTTCTCTCTGTGTTTGTGTGTGTAGCGTATCAATCCAAACAAGAGTGATCTGAAAGTGAGAGCTAAAGCAAGTCGAGTGAGTAAAACAGGAGTACAGCATTAGCTTATGCAATATATGTAAAGCAGCATTATTAAATTTTATGTACAGTGGTACTAATATGACCAAACATAATTATTTTCTGTTCATTCCCCTGCAGGGCTTTGCCTACTGCCAATCAGCTATTGCAAGTTTGAATTGTTTCATGGTTCTGGAAAAGAGGCCTCCATTCACTCTTCCGTTTATTGTCAAACTATTGGATAGCTAGCTAATGCATGCATGCAATGCTAATCAGTGGTAATGGCTTTTTAGATCACTTCCTGTGGTTTTGTTATAATCAATTAGCACGCTCCGCCCACAACGCATGCTACGCCCTATAAGTCCTGAGCAAAAACAACTTTTGAGTACTATTTTTTGTTAGTTGTACAACTGCACACACTCACTAGTCGACCGTTGTTTTCTAACGGGCCATGTGTAGGAGTAGCTACTGCAACCGCCGCTATAATACCAGAGGAGCAGCTTCACAAAGATAAAGACCAAACCAAGCTGTGTGTTGTCCAAAGCTCACCGAAGCAGTCAAGATATTTTCACTGCTAGAAGACAGCACTTTCTTCTCTCAGTGTTTCTGAAGGTACTACTTCTATTGACAATTGCTCCGAGGTTCTCTGAAGCGAGTTATGGCCAGCGCAAAGAGAGTAAGTCGAGAGGAGTACGAGCATCTGTGTCGAATGATAGAGAAATGGAACGAGAATCGTTTGGAGCTGTTTGAGATCAGCATGCCCAACGAGGTAGGTACGGGAGGACGAGAGAGAAAGGGTTGGCTATAAACCAGGAGGGAGGGTCTCTGTGTGTGTGTGTGTTGGTAAACTGTTTTTAGTCTGTCTATAGTTTACTGTATGTCTGCTATGGTATCAGACAGAGACAGTCCTTGTGTGTCCCCTGGCTTTGGTTCCATGTTGTGTTCTACAGATCTAATGTAATATGTCTTGGCCAATGGACAGTGTATCTTATACAGAGAGACACCACACACACACACACACACACACACACACATACAGGCAGCGCATTAACATATTTCACACACATACACACACACTTCAAACTCTCTCTCTCTCTCACACACACACACACACACCATGGCATTCACAGAATCTAGAGTTCAAGGGCATAATGAGGTTCTACTTCCAAAGCCCATCCTCTGGGACAGAGAAGGTGGCCACCAAGTGCATCTGGGTGAGCAGCAATGCCTCTACAGAGATGGTGATAGAGGCACTGGTGCAGAAGTTCCGTCCCGACATGAGAATGTTGACCAGCCACTCCTCATATGCTCTCTATGAGGTGCACAGGGACGAAGGTATGATGTGTGTGTGTGTGTGTGTGTGTGTGTGTGTGTGATGGCAGTTGCTAAGTGCAGTGTTGATTATTGGGTGCTCTAATGTACAGGCATATACACACTTAATTCTGTTGCCCTTGATGCTAATGGCTTTAAGTGGCCTCCATAGTTGGAAAAGTGCACGCTACTTTTAGAGATATTAAATTTTAAGAGATGCTGACCACACGCACAAGTTTACTATGATTCTATAATGGTTCTATGATTAAGTGTTGGTTCTAAAAGATAGCTTCGTAAACCAGGCCTTCCCCACTTGGCTGATTGCTAGGCAACAGTTGTACTCAGCTCTGTAGGTGCCAGCCTCTATCTTGTCTCTGCACATGTTCTCCCACTTCCAGTCCTTCAATGGTCTGGTTCACACTTCCTTGTCCACCATGTGTGCAAGTGGATTCATTTCTCCCCAGTCCTAACCCTCACCTGCTATCTCTCTCTCTCTCTCTCGTACTCTCTCTGTGTTTGTGCTAATTGTAATCATAGGTGGTTGGGTTTTCAGACAGTATGAATTTAAAATGTCCAATGTTTATCATCCAGTTGGTCACGATCATCTCGACCTTTCCACTCTCTGGATTGTTTGAATTGTTGCCTCCCCTGCAGGAGTTCTGCAAGTGTGTGGGGGGTAGCTACTGTTTATCTACCACATGTGTCTTTATTATCACAAGCCAACTGCAGGGGGTTGGTGGGGGGTGGGTTTGAGTCAAGCCTGGTTTGTTTCTCTGAGCAGTCAGTCTCTGCAGCCACTAACAAGACTCTCAGACCTGCCGGTCTTGAGTTGCTAGGCAGCATGTGCATATGCTTTGCTGGCAGACACTCTGAAATGAGTATTAATCAATGTCCCGTTTCAACATTCAATTAATCCCTTGTACCTTACTCTTCCTGCTCCTAATGGTAGTTCAGAATGTAGGTATGTATTTTCCAACAGTAGCTCTCTCACTCACTCACTCTCTCTCTCTCTCTGTGGCCATCTGGCTCCTGTGGAATGAACTGTTTTAACAGCTGTTCCCTTACATCGGGGCATTCAAGAACTAATGAATGTCTGTGATTTTACACTAAGCTGCCTTGTTGCACTTTGTATGTTGGTATGTCTGTTCCTCTTTGGGGAGTAAGAGCTACCACTGCAGTCATGATCGCAGCCACAGAGAGAGGAGCTGTTCCTTGTACTACAGGAGTAACACTTGTCAAACTAATAATTGTCCAATTACCTATTGCCTAGCAACACGGAATATTTTAGCAGTAATTGCTCTCTGGGGACTGTAATGAATTACACTAGATGGAAGTGATTGAGGGGCGTTTAAAATGGGGGGAAGCATCTCAAACTTAAGTTGCATTTTCAGTAAAGATTTATAGTATAAAATTGTTCTTGGTCTGTTTTGTCCAAATTCACCTTCTTTGGAGCATAGAGTTGTCATAAGCTAATGAATTGTTGCAATGACATTGACCAATTAATGAATGCTGGCATGAATACACTCCGTGTGAGCTGATGTGTGTGGTTGTCAAGGCAACAGGCTCAGCAATCCATCCATCCATGCCCCCACACTGTCCACCCACGACCAACTGCTGGAGAAATCCACCAGAGGATTGGAGTGGGAGGGGGCTGGCAGCAGTCGTGGAGTAGTACAATGCCTGCTGGCTATTTGTACCTGCAGGGCACGCACTCACACACTCACACACACTCACACACACTCACACACACTCATACATGCACTCACACACACTCATACATGCACTCACACACTCATATACTCACACTTGCAGACTCACACACATCCTGTGCAGTGTGTGTACTTATTTTGTAATTTGTGTGGCAATTGAGTTGAGTTTCTGGAACCCTCAATATCAAGGTTCCATATGCACTGGTGCTGAACATGCATGTAACATACATGTAACATGCATGTGTGCCGTGATGTAATATTGTTCCACCCTGACAATGCTGCAGGAGAGTAGGAGCTACACGTTACATAATTCAATTGTGGACGCTGATGTTCGCTAATAATTAAGGGTTGTAGCTGTAATTGAGATAATTACTCTCTTACGTCTGATAAATAGCTCACGATCTCTGAAAGAATGACTGTCAAATGAGCCATACTCCACCATGAAGTGGGAGATGAGTGGATAGATATATAGCTGAGTACTAGCACACGTCTCCATGTGCTTTAGGTGGTTCTTCTAAAATATTTACCCTTTTAGTAAGTCAGTGAATGTCAAGTTTTTGTGAACCCTGTTTGATGTGGGGAACAAGTTTTGATTGTGGAAGAAATGAACTCTTTTCTCTCCTTTCTTTGCTCTCTTTGCTGTTCTGCTCCCAGCCTCTCATGTCAGCCATTCATCCACTGATGCCTAGCCTAGCCTTGTGGAGGCATTTGTTAACATAATGTTGGCATAATGTACATGGAGGTACTTCAAACAGTTGGTCTAGCTCTGTGTGTGTGTGTGTGTGTGTGTGTGTGTGTGTGTGTGTGTGTGTGTGTGTGTGTGTCCCTACCAGTATTGAATGAGGCCAGGTGTCTCTGTTTTAGCCGACAGACCTGATCTAGCTGGTGATCCAACCGTCACATCAGTGATGTAATGTCGTGGGTGAGTGACTCTAGCATGTGTTGAAACTGTTTGATGTGTCGTTTGATGCTGTAGCTGAAGAGAGACTGGTTATTTCAGTCACAATGTAAGCTAGCGACGTGTGTGTGTGTATGTGTGTGTGTGTGTGTGTGTGTGTGTGTGTGTGTTCACAGTGAAATGACAGTTCTTTAATAAAAGATTTTGGCACAAGGAAGCTGTCAAACCTTTTGTGTGAATACACAAACTTTGATGAGAGCACCAAGTGAAGAGTTTACAGCTAATAACAGACTGCACTTGTAACAACAGAGAGAGACTCTCTGCTGTGATCATTGGATGGTTCTAGAAAAGTAGTACACTGTTTGAAGAGAAAATTCTAGTTCTTTTCTCACTCTTTAAATTTTCATGCATTAACTATTCCCTCCCTAACTTGCACACACACACACACTCACACCCGCTGTAGAGAGGAAGCTGGAGAAGAATGAGCACCCTCTGATGGTGCAGCTGAGCTGGTCGAGGGGAGAGAGGGAGGGAAGGTTCCTCCTACGATCAGAGATGACTGCGGCAAGACAACCTGCAAAGAATGAAAAGAAATCGAACAAGAAAGACACGAAGAAGTTTTCCAAGCGTAAAAAGACTCGCAAGGAGAAGAAAGAGAAGGAGAAAGAGAAAGAAAAAGAGAGAGAGAAGGATCGTGTGTCTGTGGATGGTGAAGGTGACACTACCAAACGCCCGGGTAAGATAGCCCAGTCCCTCTACACGGACATGCCAGAGTCGAGATTCACAAGGAGCATTTCCGTAAAGAACAGACGCAACCAGATCGTAATGAGAGCGGTCCTGGATGAGAGACAGCACCTTCCTTTCCGAGGGGGCGGAGGGGGAGGGGGAGGAGAGGAGATGCCCAACGACGCCACCATGAGGGTGTACGCTGACTTTGTTGTTCCTGACGTCCCTTGCAAGTCCCTGCTCATCTCAACGGGGGACACGGCCTCGCAGGTCGTCAAGAGTGCTCTGGAGAAGTACAGCCTCCGAGAGGATCCCAATGAATTCTGTCTCGTCCAAGTCACCATGCCTCCTACCTTCCACTTTGGCAGTGAGCCTCACTTGAACATCGACTACACGGAACGTGTGCTGGGAGACACGGAGTATCCTCTCAAGGTCCACAGCGACTGGGTCGTCAAGAACTCCAACACAGGAGCTAGTATCCAGTTCCAGCTTCGCAGGCGAGCTAGCTTCACCCACAAACACTCGCACACTCACTCGCGATCGCACTCGCCAGAAGACGATCAAATGCTCCCGGCCCTCGTGGAGATATTCCAAGGTGTCCAGCGCCCCCCTCAGATCCCTCGTCGGTTCCCCCTCTCCCCCGAGCAGACGGAAATCGGTAGCAACGTTGCTCTTCTTGATCCCAAGAGCTACATTTGTCTCACGTCTGGTGGCATTCGACCGCGACATTGCGTCATCGCCTGCAGCAACGGGATCTTCAGGATATCCCCTCTGGACAAGACAGCACTGATCTTTGTCAACAGCCGGCAGGTGAAGGAGCCCACCCTACTGCCTCACAACGCCGAGATCAGACTGGGAGAGAGAGAAGCGTTCCGCTTCTTTGCTCCCATGGAGATGAAGTCCAGCTCCGTGAGCATGCACACCCTCCCCACTAACATCGGCCGTCCAAGCAGCAGTCACGGGATGAACAGCCTCCACTCTGCGGGGAGCCGAGGGGACAACATGTCCAAGGCCTTCTCCGTGGAGGACATCTCCATGCCAGGTCAAAGGTCGATGGCAGCTATGAGTGGAAGATTGAAGGACAAGGCATTCTCTGAGCACAACCTGAAGGCGGGAGATGAGGGGTCCAGCAGCGGGTATGGAAGTGGAAGGGCTTTGAGGAAATTCTCAGACAACGATTTCATCCCCGAGGGCAAAGCTGTCTCGCATTCCAGTGGGCCAGGTTCAAAGGTCAGTGTACACTTTTATAACTGTGTGTGTGTGTGTGTCATGAATGGTGGACAGGCTGGTAAAATGTCGAGATCATTTCAGCAATGTGTGTTTGTTTATTTCTCTGCTCACCGACTGAATCAAACCCATCACTTCCTTCGTCACTTCCTGGTGACGGTTCATGTCATTGTAATCTAATTATGGCCCAAGATTAAGCGCATTAATTGAGTAGAAAGATATGTTGTTCTAAGAGAATAAAAAAAGTTGTTAGTTTTTTTAGTTTTTCTCTCTAGACAATTACACGCTAGAAGGAATCCATCTATCAAAACGTGATTAGTCTCAGTTAGTTTGAATCAGCCCAGCTGGCAAATCTTCTCAGCATATGTGTAGCTAGCGTCACGAGCCAATGGCATTATTGTGGTTTAGTTCACAGTCTAACGAATGCAAGGTATGAGGAGTTTTACCCAATATTTCCACTCCATTGAGTCGGGAATGTGTCAGGTTGTAGACTGAACACATGGACCACTGTGTGAGAATGAGTGTAGAATGTGCTAGACGTAAAACTCCCTCCACTGTTGAGTCCTGACCATACAGCATTGCTTTTGCCAAGTCTGTTGCCCTCCACTTCACCAAGTTTACTATTGGTCAGGCAGCATGAATTGATAGTGGAGGAAGGATGGTTTGAGGGGCCCACTTGTAGAGTTTCCAAACTAGTTTCCTTACGTTACAAACACACTTCAGCTCAGTAGTAGAGAGAGAGTGTGTGTGTGTGTGTGTGTGTGTGTGTGTGTGTGTGTGTGTGTGTGTGTATGTGTGTGTGTGTGCACTAGTGCTACATAATTAATACCATTGTTTTGTGTTGAGATTGGAGGCAAACAACAGCCCATAGACCATTCAGTCCATGGTGGTGCTGTTGACGTGATCAGATGTCAGGTTTGGCGTTTGTGATCCCCACAGAATAAAAACACCATCTCCCTATCATGTATCTCACCCCCTCTGTTTACCTGCGACTGTGTGTGTGCGTGCAGGTGGTATTGAATGGCTTGCTGTTTGCTCTGCCATTCAATGGGTTGATGTCGTTGTGAGGCTTGGTGTCTCTATAGCCTCAGGCCGTCGTTCCCAGGCCACTCCCTCTTGTACTGCTACAGGCTATATTGATAGCTAGGGGGAGGGGCCTGGGAACGAGGCAAGCTACGCTCCTTGAATCCAAGATACCTCTTCATGTTCTATAGAAAATTTAGCTACAAAATATCATGTCTGTGTGTCTACCTCAACTGACAGGTGTTTAGTAAGTGAACCTGTTGGGCTACAAATTTTTTAATTCAAAGGTTAATTGAGAAATATTGGTTTCATTAGCTCACAAACATTCATTCACATGTGTTCGTATTCTTGATTCAACACACCCTCACACCCTCACACCCTCACACCCTCACACTCTCACACCCTCACACCCTCACACCCTCACAGTACACCAACAGCAGTGGATTCGGTACCTTTCCCTCGCGTAAGAAGCAGCAGCAACCCTTCTCTCCTCCCCTCCAGGAAGCGGTGGATGGGTGTGACCCAGGAGGGGCGGAGTCAGAGTGGACACTTCCTGCCTCCCTCTCCTTCTACCAGGCCCAGGAGAACATCCTCCTACAGAACATGATAACTGAGGTGAGAGGTGTTAAAGAAATAGTGTTTTAAGTGGGTGTGCTCTGGGGAAGGAGGTTATACAGCTGTGAGAAAGATTCTCTGGAATGTGGTAATGTTTGCTAATAGTCGTGGCTCCTTGGCTGATTGAAGAATGAACAACAAAGAGTTTTAAACACTTGTATGTTTTTCGCGCCCACAAACCTTTGCTGGGGGAATTTAAGCAGCTCTGAAATATGTTGAGTTTTACAAAGTTATTACAGAAAAAAATGTATTGAATTGATTTTCTTTCTCTCTCTCTCTCTCTCTCTCTCTCTCTCTCTCTCTCTCTCTCTCCAGGCCAATGGCTACCTGCTGCAGTTCAAGCTGGCGCCTGCCTTTGCTCTCTACATGGTGATGAAGCACCATCTCTCTCCCGACTTCCAGCCCTCCTTCACTGCCACAGAGAGGAAGAAGTGTCTTGTCCTAGCTCTCAAGAGCATCATCTCTCAGTTCAGGAGGGCAGTGAAGGTTAGCATACATACATGCCTGCCTCTGTACCATATCAGGTTCATCCCTGTGTCCGTTGGGTGTTTGATGTGGTTAGAAGGAATACGAATATTTGCAATTTGATCTGCTATTGATAGTGCACTGGGTATGCTATATATGTGTCATGCTCTCTCTCTCTTTTGATACAAGAGCACAAATATAACATGCACTCTTAGAGGTTTTGGGTACGCTTACCTTACAATTTGGTCTGAGATAATTTCAACAGCCCATATTGTTCCCCCTTATTGTCTGACTTCATTCACAGTGCTGTGTACAGTACCTTAGCAGAGCCTGGTCAACCTTGCCCCCTGACGTAGGGTGTGCTACTACCTGTGTTAATGATGCCTGTCCATGCAATTGATTGGTTTGTTTTTATCTCACCATCTCCAGGACAGTCGCAGCATCGCAGGCGCCTTGGCCTTCTGGCTGGCCAACTGCTCAGAGTTCCTCCACTTCCTAAACTGCGACCCTCAGTTGTCCCAGTTCTCCTCGGACTACGATGCCTCCCTCACCCAGCTCATACACATGGCCTACAAGAACTTCACCCAGTGTATGCTCAGGGAGCTCAACTCCTACCTGCCGGCATTTTACGATGAATCAGTTGAGGCTGATTGTGAAGATGGCTATGTCTCTGGAGGTGAGAGTTCAACCTGCTCAGCAATGGGACTCAAACCGAAGGAGCCTGATGTGGTGTCGACAGTACGTGACCGCCACCCCTCTCTGCCTCGTCAGTCCAGTTTGACCGGTATGTACTGGTCTGTAGCGGGGTCTAAAGTTCGTCGTAGGGGGCGTGTCACGATGGGAGATGTCCTCAATACGCTGGGCTCGACTGTGTCGCTGCTCAAGAAGTGCCACGTGAACGCCACCCTCTCTATCATGATATTCTCGCTCCTCTTTCGCTACATCTCCACGAAGCTGTTCAACAAGGTGGTGCTAGACTCGGAGAGGAAGATGTGCTCGAGTGCCGTGGGTCACAAGATGAGGAAACGACTGGAGAGGTTGAGAGAGTGGGCGGAGAAGGAGGGGATGGAGCTGCCGGCTGATGACCACCTCTGTATGGTGGTGCAGGTGAGGCTGTGTGTGTGTGTGTGTGCGTGTGTGTGTGTGCGTGTGTGTGTGTGCGTGTGTGTGTGTGTGTGTGTGTGCGTGTGTGTGTGTGCGTGTGTGTGTGTGTGTGTGTTGAGAAATATCAATTTTAAGAGGCTGGTCTATGCATGCACTAATTTCATGTAGTGTGCACTGGTAATTGCACAATTCCTAACCATTTTAGAACCAATCTGTGACAAATTGAAGTCTCTTTTTTACTCATTACCAAAGTTTTCCAAAGTATTCTTTGAGTCACAGCCACAGCCTAGAGAGGATGACATAACATTAGCAAGACATGTTGGCAAAAAAAAAACACATTCCCACAGCATGTGACTTGTGTGTCCTCTGGTGAGAGGATTAAGCTCATTAAGCAGCCTCTCAAGGCCATGGCCGTCTTAGCTCTGATGTCTCTTGTACTCTATCTCACACCAATTAGTTGTGGGCAGCTAAAACAGTTTGAGCATTTATAGCGATTTAGTGACACTGTTTTCCCTCTGCTGTTGTCCTGTTGCTATGGAGTCTGTGTGTGTGTGTTACGGGACAATTAGGCTTAAGTAACCTGAACCCTTGGCTTCTATTGGTAGCTTGCAAACTTACGACTGAACACTCTTGCTAGCAGTTTGTCCTGTGATATGGGCATTTGAAGTTTGATTGATTCTCACATCACTAGCTGTTATAGTAACCATCAGTATTGATGTTGGTAGAATTCTTGAGCTTGACTCAGCAAAACTGAAACGTCCATTAAATCATAAAAGCTTACTATGTCAAGCTCAAGAATTCTGCCTATACATTGACCAACAACATAGCATTGAGTTGCCACAACATCAGTATTTATCACTCCTCTATCTTCTTCTTGCAGGCTGCTAACCTCCTTCAAGCTGTCAAGAAGCTCCCAGAGAGTGTGCCAAGTGTCTTCAGCACGTGCTCGAAGTTGAACTCCCTTCAGATTGCCACCATCCTGCACCACTGCTCCCAGGCTGAAGGAGACGGGACAGTTGACCCGGGGTTTGTCAAACAGATGACCCTCCTAGCCAAGACTCACACCGATGTCAACCTGCAGAATGATGGAATGGAACTGAAACTTGAAGAAGATCCCAATCTCGAACTTCCATTCCTCATTCCACTAGGAGGCTACTCATCGGACAGTCTGAGGGGGATTCCCCTTGGTCTGCAGGACTACCTTGATCCAATGATTAGCTCGGGTGAGTGTGTGCATGAGGGTGTGAGGATGTGAGGGTGTGAGGGTGTGAGGGTGTGAGGGTGTGAGAGTGTGAGGGTATGAGGATGTGTGGGTGTGAGGGTGTGAGTAACTTATTTCATGATTTGAGCAACCATCTACTGTAAATAAATCGCTCCTTCACTCTCACACGCTCACTCTAGCTCCCTAGTCGTGTGCAGCTATGTAAATTGTGAAATATCTAAGATAGTTTGAATGTTTGGAATAGCTGAACATTACCCAGCATGCCACGACATAAAGATACCTCCCTAGATTAAAGGGGGCATTACAAACCACCTGTTTAGCAATCGCGATGTGTTGTTTGTCAAACCATTTGTGTTCTCCTTTTGTAAATATTGCAGGAATGTGCAAGCTGATAGCTGGTAAAGACAGTGGCAAGATGTGGGTCTCTCCAGCTGTCAAGATATCAGCCTCGGCTCAGTCTCTTGCGGACAAATCAGCTGCCACCTCTCCATCCTTCTTGGAGGGAGGTGAGTACACATANTATTTCTTAGTTATTGTTCTATTTATGCAACAATCTTTTGTGTTCTAATTATACATCATTATTTCAATATTTCAGACTCCACCTCCTCCCATGCTCGTAAGGCCATGAGGAGACAGAAACGTGAGGAGAAAGAGAGACAACATCACGAGAGGTACCATCACCGAGAGTTTCGCCTAGAGAGGAGAAAACCCTCCTCCGATTTCGTACGTCCAGACATCTCCCGTTCCCACGGCCACCTGGCCATGGACTCCTCCTCCTACTCGGCCACGACCAACCCCCAGTTCACCAAGTGGATCATGGAGCAGAATGAGCTCTACCTCGACACGGACAGAGGTAGTGAGGTAGACGCCCAGAGCTTCATGTCCTCCCTGTCCAACATCCCCGAGAGAGACAGGCCAGTCTCACCGGGGACAAGCTACGCCACATCATCAACGGGATATCGAAGGAACTCCAGCGACAGGGGGTACGGACGACCTCATACTCCCCCCGTGAGGGACCCAGAGCCTTCTAGATTGCCCCCCGATCATCACTCCTCCTACACCAATATCGAGGGGGATGGGTCAACACTGGCGCTGGATGCACCAACAGTTTCAGAAACACCGAGCAAATTCTCCGAATACTCGACAAGTGAGTTGGAAAGTGTCCTTCGCTCTCTCCCCCATCCTGCCTCCAGCACAGGAGGAAGACACATGCTGCCTTACAAAGACAGCACCTTCTCCAGTTTGAGCTCCCAGTTGACGTTAGAGTCCCAGCAGATGCTCACTCCTTACTCCCAGCAGCAGAACCAGAGCCAGCAGCAGATGCAACAGCTGGATAAACTGAGCATGGACGTTATGCTCCACACACAGCTGAGTGGTGCCTCGATGCAGGGAGGGATCACCTCAATGGTGCCGAGGTTGAATGCTATCAAAGGTGGTGGTCCTAAAGCTGCCTCTCATCTCGACCGATCGGGACTGAAGGAGTTGGAGATGGACGAGATAGACCTGGAGAAACAGAGAATACAGCTCATGTTTTATCAGCAACAGAGACAGAAGTCACAGAATGATTCGAGTTTGAGTCACCAAAATGACCCCCAGGGAAATGAAGCAGAAGATGCTCAGTCGAATGACGAGCTCCTCTCAGAAGACGAAGATCCCATCAGCGTCCTGAGGCAAGAGCTCGAGTCTTTGGAGCAGATTGTCAGTGACCAGAGAAAGAAGTATCGCGAGATAAAGTTCTCGAGGGAGAGAGAGGAACTGAGTTTGAAGAAGATAGAAATGAAGTTTAGAGAACAAGAGCTAATGAACGGAGCATTTACGTTGAACCCTAGTGACCAACATCGCTGGCAAGCTGAGCAGAAGAAGAGATTGAGAGAGTTTGAGAGACTTAAGAAGGAGCAAAAGGAACGTCTCCAGCAGATAGAGTACAACGAACATCGAGCTAGAAGCAAGCTCAAAGCCTACGAAACACAAGTGACTGAAACTCGCGAACAACTCAAGAGCATGCTAGCGGCTTCGATCCAACAAGCTCCGCCCACCAACCCAGTCTCCAGCAGCACTAAACCAGACTACCAATCTTTTGATGTCCCGTCCAAACTAGATTCTAACACAGCAGCAGGCTCAGGTCAACAACAGCTGCCACAGAAACCACAGAAGAGTAGCAATCCTCTGAGCACCTTCAACACAGAGTGGGATTGGGGGTCAAAGTCCATTGGAGACTCCCGTATAATGAGTGTCGAAAACATGTCCATGGCAACGTTCGAGCCTCCGGACATTGCAAGGGAGGTCATCTGCACCATGTCAGAGTCCATCCTCACCGAGCCGACCCAGGACGACACCAGACCGGTGCGAGGTAGCGCCACCAGCTACTACAGACCCCCGCAACCAGAGCTATATTCCACCGACTCCAGGATCACTCTGGACACAGACAGAGATGAGCTGCTCAGTGAGCAGGACTACAGACAGAGGAGAGGGTTCAAGGAAGAGCCTGGGCCCTCTCTCTCTACCGTTGATACAATGGACAGTTTCCCTCCCAAACCTTTGAATCGTGACCTCCATCAACCCGAGTACCAGGAGCCGAGGGTGGTTCACGGAGCTGCACAGCCTTTGACAAGAAGACAAGTGTCGCCTGGAGCCGAAGGAAACATGAACCAAGCTGTTGATGAAAATCACATTTATGACGAGCCTCCTCTAGAGGTGGTGGGCACTAATTGGAATAAGCCACCACAGACCAGCAGTAGTGCTCATCCTCAAGCAACATACGATGTTCCGGCATCAGCTAAAGCTGCGTACATGCAACCACGCTCAGTGGTAGGTCACCATTACTCCCGCAACAGTCGCGGTCGAACATTACAGCAGCAGCAACAGAGACACTCCCCCAACTCCACTGCCGACTACCCAGTCAGGGACAATCCCAGGACCTCCTCTGCAGTGCCCGATGTCGTTCCCACGTCTGTCTCTCCTTGGAATACCAACCCCCTACACCAGCGCCCGGTGGTAGGTGGGGAGAGAAGTGTCTCGCCTGGAAACAGGTACCAACATCAGGCTCAGGAGTCACCTACCCCGGCGGCTCAGCATTATGCTGTACCTACTGCACGGAGCACGGACTCCTCCCGTATGTCCAGTCACCCCAATTCCAGCACCACCTCTCCCATCCCTGCCCAACAGAGCCCGCTACCACAGCAGACAAAGACAGCAGCAGCTAGCGTATCAAATTCACCGACCGTTGAAAATCAAGCTACAAATCAACAAATCTACGACCATCCAAAACCTCATCCTGTTCCCAGTAACCCACGATCCCCTGTTCCCCTTACGATAGCAGCAGTACCACCAATACACGGTGATCCCCAGCATCGCGATACCTCACTGAGAGGTCCTGTCCCCCACAGAAGTGGCCTCGTCCAAACTGTGAATCACCAACCTCACTCTGTTCAACCTCCAACTGTGGATGTTCACCCTAAGCATACACCCATTCCGAAACCAAAAATGTCTTCAAATGCAACCACTGTCCATCGCTATGGTATATCAAGGCCTGGTATGGGTGGCCATAGCTACATGAAGGGAAGGCCTGAGCCTGTGCAGCAACACCAGGTGCCTCTGGATAAACTGAAGCAGTACATGGACCAGAGCAGAGCCTACAAGAACCAAGGAGCTAGGCACCCCGAGAGGATACAGAGACAACAGACTGAGCTCTGAACTGATTCACTCTTGTTATTGTGAATGTTTTGTATGTGTTGACATAATTATTGTTATGTTTTTAGTTTACTGTCAATTCTCGTTTGATAATCTGAATCTGGTAAAGGTCACCATCTTTATGATGTGGCGCAGCTTGATCTGGGGAAAATATGGCAGACCTGAATCAAAATCATGAATTAAATAGTTCTACTTCGGTCGATGAGACTGTCATTGTAGATTCACCATCACAAATTGAAGAGCAATACTATGAAGAAGTAAGCCATAACTGAATGGTTAATTGGCCCATGTTGGACTCATGCATTTCCATGCAAGGCCACCTATTTTTCACCCACCATCATTAAATGGCATTATGGCCCCAACAGTCAACATAATTTTGTTAAAGTATTTATTTAATACCACTGTGTAGTTCTCCATTTACATGACAGTTATTGGACCCTCTTGGTCTGGTAAAGCCCAGTTGGTGGAACGATTTGTGGTAGGTCAGCAACAGCAACAGCAAGGTCCAGTGTTAATTGTCTTTGTGCAGAAACTGGAAATTTCATTTTATTTTATTTGCACACACGTGTTAACAAGGATGGTACCTTTGATCCAAGTTGTTCTCATCCACCCCGTTGTGCACCTGATTGGGTAAGTATATAGTTCCTCCAAGCTTAATGTTGCATTCAGCATCATGTATGACATGTAGCTCTGTGTTCATGTACTTTTCTCTTCAGAAATTCAAACTTGTGCAATGTGAAGATGAGTCTGTTGCCCGTGCTACAATTGTAGGTTGACGATATGCAAGTTCTTGTTTATGTAATTGTATACACCATGTTCTATGTACAGGTGTTAGATTGTGTTCGAAACGTTAGGAACGAAAAGCTTTTTAAGTTATATCATTTTCACGGTCGATATACGCAAGGCCTCATGATTGTCTACAACATCACCGAAATGGTTAGCTATTACTACATCATGATGAGTGAAAGTCATGTTGCATCAAGGGACTAACCACCTTTGATAATCCCTTAAGTGTGCCCATGTAACAACATCACATGTTGTAGGACTCCATAAAGGATGTTTCCGTTTGTCTTGAGTTCATTGATAAGTACCATCCAAATGCCGCTGTCAAGGTTCTTGTTGGAAACAAAATTGACCTAGAAGAAAAACGTGAAGTCTCTTATAAAGATGGTCAAGTGAGTATCTTAGCAATTGATTTTTTAAATTTTTTTTGTAGTATACAGTTTGAACTGAAGATATGAATTAGGCAAATGTGGGTGCTTGTTTCCCCCTCTTTTAGTCCCCAACCATAATTAGTCTAGATCATTAAACTTCTTGGTTTATTGCATTCTGTTTATTTGGTATGTCATCTTCTCAAAAGGAATTAGCACAAGCACACAATATGCTATTCTTCGAGACAAGTGCTAAGGACAACATCAATGTGACAGAAGCGTTTATGGCGGCTCTTACACCAGGAATTCAACAGGCAAAACTATTAAGTGGTAGGTATGCATGGTGTATTTATATGATGTAATAGTTATTGTGACTGATGTTTCCTTATACCATTAAATCCATACAGCCTTCATCAAAAGTCCAAGTAGTTCTCTGTTTGAAGAGGCCATGCAAAGTGGCTATGTGATCTGCAACTTGATCATCCTACTGCTCATTGGTGTGGCTGGCTCAGGGAAGACCTGTTTCTCACAACTGGTCCTGGACAAACCTCCTCCAGAAGTAAGAGAGAGCACCCCTTTGGCCCAGGCTGCCATTCGTGCTGTATCCACTTCAAGAGCAGCTGTATCAGAAGAAGGAACAATATGGCAGGCAGTTTCACCGTCTGAGCTTCTAAGCATGGTTGCTGGTGGCATCAAGGGTGAGTCAATATGCCATTTTGGAATGCAATCCTCTCTTCCACAATCTGACCAAAATGTTCACAAAGGTAGTACTCTTGCAAAACTCTTTAGAAAGTTTAACCCCCCCAAAGTATCTGATTCTAGTGTACAGCATGAAAACCTTCTTGTCACACAATCCAAACCTTCCTCTGAAAAGCTCTTCGAATCAGCACCTGTTAAAGATCTTGTGTCTCACATGTCTAAAGCCACACCTGCAACAAAAGAAGTCTTCAGTGAAAACTGGGTGTACATCACTGACAGTGGTGGTCAGCCACAGTTCCATGAACTGATTCCTACCTTCATCCATCACGTGTCTGCAGCTGCTATTTTTGTCAAGTTGAATGAAGACCTCTCCAGCCACCCAACCATAGGCTACTACACCAAGGGTGCAGTTTGTGGTACAACCTACTCCTCTGCTCTCACTCATGAGCAGACCATCAAGAATTGCCTTCAGATGATGCAGTCGCGACTCAACATCTCTGGTGACAATGATTGTCCTGCATTGTTCTTCATTGGCACCCACAAAGATCTTGAGTCGGCTAGCAGTGAATCCATTGAAAGGAAAGATAAGAAAATTCTTGATATGCTCAAATCACTTAAAGGCCTCAAAGAGCATGTTGTCTTCAACCGTGTTGCAAAGCCCAAACGGTTGATGCATGTCTTGAATACTGGAAATCCTGATGATGAAGATCGTCAAACAGTTGCTGAGTTTCGGCAGGCTGTCATGAGAGGGTGCAGAAAGATTGAAATAAAGATCCCCCTGAGCTGGTTCATTTTAGAGCAGCAGCTACAGGAGCTCGCACGAAAGAAGTCAAAGTTAGTTTTAAGCTTGGATGAATGCCTAGAAGTAGCTTGTGATCTTAAGATGGACAAAGCCCGTCTCTTAGCTGCTCTTGACTACTTTGTACGTCTCAACCTCTTCAAGTTCTTTCCTAAAATCCTTCCAAATGTGGTCTTTACTACTTCACAAGTTTTTCTCGATAAGATTAGTGAGCTTGTGGCCTACAGCCATTATCTCAGTGGAGTGCCAGGAGCTGAGCTATCATCAACCAAATCTGAGTCTGGAAATGACATCAGCTCATTGCGTTTTGCTAATCATGCTATTGTGAATGCCACCTTCTTGAAAAGGTTTGATGCTCATTATCGATACACTGACAACCTGTTCACTCCTCAAGATCTCTTGGATGTCCTCTCTAACCAACTTGTCTTTGCTCCATTCACTGGGGAAGAGTTCTTCATGCCTTGTGTCCTTCCCCAGCTCTCACTGGATAAGGTCTCCTCTTATCGTCTTCCTGCCAGCTCACCAGTTGCCCCACTGCTCGTCCATTACACTGGAGGCCTCTTCTCCACTGGTCTTTTCAGTGCTCTGGTTGCCTTCCTTCAAGACCGATCTCCGTGGAAGGTAGCTGAGAAGAATGGTGAGCCCATTTGCCTCTTCAAGAACTGCATCGTGTTTAGTCACACTGATTTCCCCATCACCCTCACCCTCATATACTCCTTTGAGTTCATTGAGGTACATGTCAATGTTGAGCAGGGTTTTAGTCTTGAACCTTACACCAATGTCCGTACTACCATTATGCTTGGGTTAGACAGAGCTGCTAAGATCCAGGGATGCAACAATCTTCGTCCTAAGGTTGGTTTCTTCTGTCCCTGTGGCAAGCAGGAGTCTTCCCATCTTGCCTCTGTCAGTGATGATGGGACGTGGTGGTCTTGTAGCAATGATGACACTTATCGTGGAGCTCTGACTGAAGAACATATCCCCTGGCTTGCAGATTACTGTGAACTCAGTTCATCCGCAACTAGATCTACAGGTGATTTGACGTTCTATAATATTAGTTAGCATTATTTACACTTCTTATAATCATTCATTTATTATAGATACAAAGTCCAGTAAAGATACTTCTACTAAAACTGCCAGCACAAGCTCAAGTCACAAAGATCACCAAGTCAGTGTCTCTTTGCAAGATATGCCTACTTTGAAGCAGTTGCAAGTCTTGACCAGTCGTAATGGGAAGAACGTGAGAGTGATGGACAGTGCAGCTGCTGAATGGGAACAGCTCGCAATAGCATTAGGGTTTGGAGCCATTGATATTGACATGGTTAAGAGAAACCACGTCCAAGATGTAAGGGGTGCCTGCAGAGAGATCTTGACAAGATGGCTGAATGGAGAGAATGACTGTGACTCACCGACCACATGGGAGACTCTCATCCAGAGTCTGATTAATGCTGGGCAAGTCAGTTTAGCGGAAGATCTACAAGAAGTGGTTCAATAAACACTTGATTTTTATGATTGCCAAAGTAATGTTGTTAATATTGATTGTTTCAATTATTTCAAAACTGTTTACAATTATTTGTTCGTTGTTTTTGTTTTCTTTTTTTACAATAAATGTGTGAATAATTATTATAATGACTTTTGTCACTACAGAGATCTATTGTTCACTCTGGTATCAAAGTATCTTCATCAGAATCAGTTTCTTTGCCACTTTCTTCTTCAGTACCCAAGATGTGGTACTTCTCTGGGTCTCTCTTGTAGCCACGTTTGTCAAAGTCCACTGTAAAGTCATCTTCATTCTCAGCACCACAACCAGTGAAACTCAGATCAACTGAAAAGTAGACAACCAAATATTTTCATGATTACTTATTAATAACAGCTGTCTATGATTATAGTCTACCTGAGTCAGGGATCTTCTTAGATCTTATCAGACGTACAGCCTCTCCAGTATAGTATTTGTGGATAATGTCAGCGACATCATCCTGGTAGTCCCTCAGGGAGACAAGCACAATGTCTCCTGGCTGAATCCACACCTGAATGGACAACCAATCCTTACAGCTTGCTGAATCAATATAAAGTATGCATCCCTCACCCTCTTCCTCATGTTGCCACGGATATGACCTCTCCTTTCTTTCCCATCAATGCAGCTTAATATTGTCCATCCATTTCCCAGCATCTTTTTCACCTGAGCATATTCTGTTGTTTTAGGAAAATAATCAGTATCAATAGTTACCTAAACTGTTTTGAAGTTACGTGTATACCTTCAAGTGCCTCTTCATCCTTGAGGATCAGTTCTCTTCCCTGTTCAAATGCATCGTTCTTCCCTCTCTTCCTGTTCTTACCTCCTTTGCCTAGCCAGTATTATAGTAATAACTAATAACACTTTATACATACAAATTAATTATCATAATTATTATTATATATTATTTGCCTTTGTTTTTGGGCATGGTATAATACTTTTTCAAATGTCCACTGCTGAAATGAAACTGTCCAAATAATATTAAATATATATAGTCGATTTGATTTAATTGCAGCTTTTTTATACCATGGCATTACACATTTATGGTCTAGCAAATTAATTCTTGGTATTGATGCGAGTGTGTCATGATTCATGGATTTAAAGTTTAATTTAGTGTTATAGGTTGACACACGTCACAGAATTTAATTCCAAGTACTATCATAAGTTAATTTATTCCAAAAACTAGCTACATCTTGTGAATATGGTTACAATCAATGCTGTGCTGTAACATCTGACAATATTCATTCGGTGTGACCATGCAAATTGATATTCTGTCGAACTATGTTTAACAAATTTCATGAAAACATACGGTATACATTACAAGGGAAACTTTCAGAGAGAAAAAGACAAGAAATTAAGACAAATTTTTAAGAATTGACCAATAAAATTTTATTATATAAGTTGACTAACACACAATAAGTAAAATTCACACATACACACATACACACAAACACACTGCCGATAAAAACATGTATTTAGTGCACAATTAAAATTCCATATCCGTTGCTATATACCCTCCGAAGTGGAAGGCTGTTCTCTATTGTACTGGATCTGCAGTGAGTTCTGGAAGGGAGAAGAGGAGTGGACTCTTGACGTCCTCCGAGTGGCAGCTGCTCTCAGACTCTCCAAGAGTTCATTCTGTTCGTCTCTTGCATCATGTGATCGTCTTCTCCGCCTCATCCCCTGAGGCTGAGAGGGACCCACGGAGGAACTGGCCATGGTTGTCATGGTGTGGGTCGAGTGTCGTCTTGCCGATCTTTGCTCACAACCACTAGAGTTCCTCCGTCTTCTCTGTGTCTGGCTGTGAGTTGAAGCTGGGATTGTGAGGTGATGTGCTCCTCTTTCAAGACCAGCATAGCTGTGCCTGGTGGAGTGGGAGGCGGAGCTAGACAGGGTCACTGTAGCGCCCTGAGGGAGGGAGTTACGAGACGTTCTTATTGTCACCAGACTGTCCATGACATTTGTGCTTGCTAGTCTATCGGTGCGTAACGGCTGTTCACTATTTGTAGAGGCAGTTTGGTGAAAGGACAACATTGAACGAGACTGAGTGTTGGGACTGGAGTTGCTCCGATGTTGGTGTGCATTATTTGGAGAGCTAGAAGAAGATGAAGAAGAGCCAGAGAAATAAGAATCTGTTGAGAGGCTGAGAGAGAGGGGGTAGTGATGACAGACCAGGGAGCTAGGAGGAGGCTGAGGGGCAGCTGGTGCCACAGGAGGGGGGAAGCTGTGAGAGGGACTGGGGAGATGAGACTGGGGGGTGTGGTGGGGGGAGGTCCGAGTGCCGGGGAGGGAGGAGGCCATGTTGAGGCTGTGGGTGGGGCTAGTGTGGGCGGGGAAGAAATGGTGAGGGGGAGGAGGAGAGGAGCACACTTGAGAGAAAGGGTTCCTGGAGGAAGAGGAAGGTCTTGGTCTCTGGACGTGGGGAGGGGGGAAGTCTGTGAGGATGTAGGGAACAAACGGAGCAGCGCCAGGAGAGTTGGGAGAGAGAGAGATGGGCATGTGTAGCGTAGCAACACCCACATGGTTGCCATGTGGCTCTGATAGGAGCATTGGACTGAGAGTCAATCGGACAGCATTCATGTCAACGTTTGAAGCATGGCTACCAGTGTTCAGAGATGCAGTGGGAGAGACGTCCATTTGAGAGTCAGGCACCATGCAGTCGTCCATTTGTGCCCGTGACACAGAATCAGGGACAACCTGGGCACGCTCAGATACCGTGTTGGTTGATCTGTGTGGGGAAGTGTGTGCAGGAGTGGTTCATACATAATGTATGTGTTTGGGCATCAGGTCATGTGATCAGCTTACATTCTAGAGAGGCTCTTCTGTACGATGTCACAGGCTTGCTCAGCAGTTAGTCTCAATTCAGCGTCTTTCTCTATGATGTCAGTACTAAAAGCTGCTAATCATACACAACTTCCTGTGTATGTGTTGACTATATGTACATTCAATGCTTATTTCTTGACCTAACTACATTATTTCTCCCTGTCACATGCACATCACATGATGGGGCGTGTGATGTGGCCGCTCCAGAGGTGAGCCTGCACGTAGCAAGGCTGGTAGTGGGTGGCTAGCAGCAGATACACCACACCACACGCCCCCACTACTTCCTGTCAACGCCGCCATACTACCGCCCACACAAACAACAAGTAAAGGAAACGAAGCACTCAATTGCTGCTCTCCTGGCAATAATGCAGTTTTAGCAGAAGATGCTAAATATTTATATTTTCTCTAGAGAAGGGACAAACTTGTAATGGACCACAAAGTGTGCTGTGTGTGAGTTAGGTTCCTGCTGTATTGACTGTGAATGTCATTAGATCACAACGCTATCACTGCAGCTGCACAATACCCTCCAAGCAAAAACCTACAAAAGAGCTTTGGTAATCATGTTTGACAGCTAGTACTGCTTAGAGGCAACCCATTGTTACCATAGGAACCAATACAGTAGCTACCTACCACTAAAATGAAAATACTTGGAGAATAGCTCCATTGTTGCTCAGTAAGAGAGTGTGTGTGTGTGTGTTTAGTGATACTACTTACTTAGGAATGGAGTATTCAGCTGCTTTTATCTTCCTGAACAGTTCCTGGGGGTCGTTGTCGTAAAATGGGAACTGTCCATAGAGCATTGTGTAGAGGAGGACACCCATAGCCCACATGTCACTGGCCTTACCGTCGTATGGGTTGCCTGTGATGTGTGTGTGTGTGTGTGTGTGTGTGTGTGTGTGTGTACGTAGGTTGTATACAATACGCTAAAGTACATTCTTATATGCCACAACAACTGCTATCGCTACACAACGCGATCTTATCAACACCACATACCAAAGTACAAGAGCACCATCACAGTCTCCTAGGCAACAGCCAAGAGATACTACCCTACACTTAAGACCCCTAACAACCAACCAGATAGCTTGCAATCACTCACCCAGCACAGAATAAACAAACTGCCTTATCTTGCGATCTTGTTTATCCCAATATGTGGTGACAATAAACCCCTTTAGGAGGAAAGCTCACGGCAACGCCTCAACCCGCTCAACAATATAGCGTTGCTAGGGAGAATCACAATTTGGCCAATAAAACCATATGCCCACATCACACCATCCAGTGAGCTAACATTACACAACCATTACATAACCATTATATAATCGTGAATCTTATGCGTGCCCTGCACTAATACCACACCATCTGTATGTACCATAGTGCTCTAACCAAGCTGTGCTATAATGTGGTGTGAGTGTGGCAGGACTTACCACTCAAGACATCAGGACTGACGTAGGCCAGGCTACCTCGCTGGTCGGTCAGCATGTCACTGCCTCTCACCAGGTGTTTACTGAGTGCAAAGTTCGTGAGGGTGATTTCACGTGTTCTGAAATTAAAAAAGAAAGCGAAAATTGAAATTATAGTTCATTACATAAGCACAACAATGTTAAATTTAAGTTAATGGCATGTGTACATGTATACATACATCACCACTTTCTGAGAAGTTTGGTTTGAAAATAAAATCTCTTTTTGAGATTTGACTACATGAAACCACTTTGGACAGGAAGTAGACATTCCTCTGGACACTGAAGTACGTCAGCGAAGCTAGAGACATACGCATTAAGGGGAATGTCAGTTGAAGAGGGTCAATGAGGAAAGGTCACTCGAGGTACAAGCTTCTCTTTGTGTTTCAAAGACACAAACAAACTTGAAGCTAAGGTGGAGAAGACCAAGCTGTCTCACAAACAGTGGAGTATCTAAAGCTGGCTTCTAAGAGACTAACTACTTATTAGAGGGAATGTGGCAGCTGCTGTATTGCCAGCAGGCAGACTATACCAAGCTCATAATTATCGCTATGGATACAAGAATTATGTGCCCTTCTCAACAGCTAGCCTATGGCAACCATTCACTAATGGAGATAGCAAAGTAGGTGCATCATGCTGGCTGATACTGGAGGACAGCCTGATATGGAGAGAGAGATGGGCCTAATTGATGCTTGGCAGCCGCCTCCGCTGCACATGCATGTGTGCACATGTCATGCCAGGTGGGGGAGTGGCAGTCATGATGTCATTGTGTAGAGTAAAATTATGACTTATAGAACTAGAACAGTAGCAAAGGAATTTGCAGAGAATGAGTCATCCTACCTCGTGTTCAAGATCATGTTCCCCAGCTTCAAGTCTCGATGGACAACATTTTTCTGTTTGTGTGTGTGTGAGGAATAAGTAGAGATAATAATTACTTTGTTTTGTGTGAACTCACACATGACATACATACATACATACATACACTTGTTTCCTAGCACACATAACACAATATTGCCAAGTAGCGTACAAGCAGAGAACAACCATGGCTTACATCGAGAACATAATATTCCAGGAAAATAACAAACTCTTACATTTACCAACAAGTGGTCATTCAAAACTACCTCAGTTCTCTCTCAATGAAGAGGCTAACATCACTCTTTCATTATCACATTTCTTTCACCTCTAGTGAGTTACCATGGCAACTAATCATATTTATAGCCACTGGGGGTGCACCAATGGAATTCATAACATTGATGAGTGCTCTATCCTCAGCAGTTGAGAAGGCTGGTCATGACAGTGTCACAGATGGTCCATGGTGCATTCAATTCAGCAATGAATATTATGATAGTGTGACTTCATGGCAGCCAGGCCATCGTGAAGCTTCCACTCTATTTGATAGTGTGCGTCACAGGCTCACAATGGAGCAATGAATACAATTACAGCTACTTCATGTGTGTATATACCACTGATCACAGACATGATACTATTTACACACATCTATAAACATCATGATTATCAAGAAATCTGCAAAGGTCAATTTCTTTTGAATTATTTTCTACGATAAATAAACTACCTTACTCTTTGATACAGAGCTATCTTACTCATACAACAATCATGACCAAATACGAGCCTAGCGCCTACATAAAGTATGTTTTTACCAGGTCAAGCAGCAAAATTGACCTGACCTTTTCAAATGTAGTTGGCTGAGTTTCAGGACAGGGTTTGACGAAGCAAAGAATCTTAACTATACAGTTTCCTGCTTCTTGAGCTAGCTGCAATTAAGGCTCGCATTAGACCGCAGGGACTACACCTCATTGTAGATTCATTATTCAAATTACATCTGTTGGAGGCTGGGCGCTAGGCAACCCTATGTATCAGTGGTGTATAACAAGCATACTAAGGTATCATTACATCACTGGTAATTAGCATTGTGCGTGTGTAGAAGTCCTGGACAAAGAACAGAAGTATCGTTATAAGTCTGCTCTTCCTCAAGCACTCACAGCCATGACATGTCAGGGGACTATTTCTGACAGACATTGAGTGAGGTCACTAGTCACTCATATTGTGTGACTCATGAGGTGACAACAGTCCATGCATCCTGGTTGTAGCTGATGAGTCAGCAGCCATCTTGTGACATGTACTGACACTAACATACTCTCTCTCNCACACACACAATGCTGTATCAAGTATTACACCAAGGCCCTTGTATCCATAGGCCTACTCTCCCTATCCTAGGTCATAATTCACCCTTCAAAGGAAGTACATGGCAAGGTTCACAGCACTGTTGACAGCCTAATGAACCACACATCTCCCTCCAGCCTCCAACCAGACTAAACAAATTAATGCAGAGAGAAATACATGTTTGGCTGATGGAATAACCATGTCCAATCACTTTTCAACACAACATTTCATCCCATGACAACATGACACAGAGAATGCATTTGAGGAATATTTCATGTTCTAAGACAACAATTTCCCATTTCCAGAAGACCACTTGATGTGCGCACACATACACACGCACACACACAAATTATGTGGTGTTCTTATCATAATTTTCTGCTTACAACACTATCATATATCTCACTTTGTGAACTTCCAGGTCCTCTTCTGTGAGCGACTCTGGAATCTTCTCCGTGTAGTCTGGCTTGTTTTCAAAGCCAAGGGCACGTAAGAGACCGTCCATGACTCGTAGCAAACTCGAACACAACCCAGCGTCACTCGCTTCCTCAAGGTGCTGAGAATGAGCAGCTTCAGTCATGCGTTACATGGGGTTATGAATATTCTTCCATAAAGCTTTAATAATTTGTATGTAAACACAAATTCACAGCATTATATTGGCACTATGTTTTTTTTCTCAATCATCAAAGTTAGTTATTATAGCGGAAATTTCCGGCCAAACATCGCGCACGTGGTGCGAACAGATGGACCATACTGTTGCCATGGTGAAACGCTGACCAAATCAAACAACAACCTCGTTGGGAGCTGAGGCAGGCGACTTGCTTCGGGTGTAGATCCGTTCTTAGATCAAAGGAAAGCGCCAGAATACAAGCCATCCTCGATCAGACAGCTCCTTTCTGTGAGGGACGCCTGCTGCCAAGGATGCAGAACGTTCATCTAGCGCCAGATGACCCCATGGAAGAGGACGATCTGTATTCCGGCTACGACTACAACTCCATTGCCAATGTAAGCAGGTTGTAGGGATCCAGGCTGTGGACCAGCATACACTTAGCATACATATTGTTGCATAGGAACACTTCTGATAGGCTATATGCTTGTAGCTGTCTGTTTGTGTGAGACCATAGATAATATATGGTGAGACTGAGAGGGTGTTTTGTTTTGCCACAGACATTTTGTGAATTTGCTAATTAGGTCAAATGTGACCAGGAGGTGTCATTTTTATCAGGATAAAATTAGTGGTAATATTTGTTTGGTGCTAAATGGGGTAGTTTACAGGAGCAAGCACAAACAGAGATGTGTTCTAATTAGTACCCACCAACTACATCTGTGTTCAATCACTATCCTAGGAGCTGGAGGAAGACCCTGAGTTCCAGAGGATAGTCAGGACTGGGTATGCTCAACGGCCTCCTCTGCTGGTGAGTGTGATGCATGCAGTGAAAATTATAGTGTCAGTTTTCAAATGTTTATATATATATATTCATCTTCATTATCACGTACTCAGGCAACTGGGGGAAGTGGCCTCCCACCTTCTACTGGAATCAAAGATATCCCTAGGACAGCTCGGGTAAGAAAAGATATCCACTTTCACTCACACTAAACCATTTTCTTTCTCGATCTTTCTTTCTCCTTCTTCATTCAGTTTCGCAATGGAGCAGCTAGACCTGCCACTGGGGTAGCACCGGTAAGATGCATGGTGTATACAAGTCCGTGATATAATGGTGGTTGTTTCACTGTATGTATCCCACCCTGCTCTAGGAGTCTGGTCAGGCCAGACCAATGACTGGAGTGACTGCTGCCGGCTTTTCATCGTTCATGAGAGGTATGGATGTGTGTGTGTGTGTGTGTGTGTGTGTGTGTCTACTATATATAGAGTGCACCATGCAGTAGGTGATCTGTGTGTGTTGTTTATTGTGAACACTAGGACAACAGTTTGATCCTCTCAATCAATCCTCGACAGCTAAGACCACAACTAGTGCTGCGTTGGAAACTCCAGAAGACACGTGAGTTTATAGTCTGAGCCATGATGTAGGGTGGCTCTCTTTGCTATGGTGTGCACATGTGTGTGTGTGAGTTCAAAGGTCATTCTCATTGCAGTCCTCAGGAGGTGATCAAGAAGTTGGAGAAGAAAGTGAATGTCCTCATTGAGGAGAGTGCCCAGGCGTGTGCCATGGGAGACCTGCAGACGGTAAGAGAGCTCACCACACCTCACCATTCATGTCCCCATCGTTGTCCTGGCAACAAGGGACCAGGTGGTATCATGCTATATCTTCTATTGCCTCAGGCTCTAGATAAAGCCAAGGAGTCGGCACGAAAGGAGAGGATGCTCTGCAAACAGAGGGAGCAAGCTCAGATGACCGATACAATCAACCTGGACCTCACCTACTGTGTGCGTCACCTTAGCTGTCTGTCTGGGTGATGTGCTTGCTCATAACAAGAATGTTTGTGTGTGTGTTTACACCTATGACCAAGAGAGTTTGTAAAGTTGCATGTGTCCTTCCATTGCTGCAGGTTCTCTTCAATCTTGGCAGTCAGTATCAGGCCTCAAAGAGCTATGTGGAAGCACTCAACACTTACCTGCTTATCGTCAAGAATAAGATGTTCAGTGCTGGAGGTATGTGTGTATGTGCGTGTGTGTGTGTGTGTGTGTATGTGTGTCACTGTGTGTGTATGCACAGCTGCAACAATTATAATTATTCTTTATTACTGAAAACAATTCTTAATTTGAGAATATTTATTTCTAGTTTGAGCAAATTCTGTCTAAGAGTGCTATGAAGTAGCTTCGTGTCATTTCTCTATCTTCCAGGTCGACTGCGTGTCAACATGGGTAACATTTATGCTGAGCAGAGAAAGTACCCTCAGGCTATAAAGATGTACCGAATGGCTCTGGACCAGATCCCTGACCACCACAAGGCAGTCAGGCTAAAGATACTCCAAAACATCGGAGCAGTGTTTGTCAAGATGGGCCAGTATGCCGACGCCATCACCTCATTTGAACACATCATGGAGCAAGAGCCTGACTTCAAGACAGGTAGGTTAATGGTAGCCTCGTACCCAGGCTCNTCTCTCTCTCTCTCTCTCTCTCTCTCTCTCTCCCTCCCTGAGGGCATCACGCCAGGAGTCCTGCTATGGTTGGGTGGCTCTGTGTTTGGAATAATTTGTTAGATTAACTTAATAACAGGAAAATTAGCCCATAATGTGAGTGTCACCAGTTGGGTAGTGTGTATGTGTGTAGGAAGGTGGAGATGTTTCCTTGCTATAAATATGTAGTCCAACAAATCACTGCACTACCATTGGAGTAGGAAATCAGTTACAGAAGCTTAAGTTGTTCAACTGCACCAGTCATTGCATGGTGCTATGATTAATGAATTGCTTTGGAATTTCATAGTTTATAAGGATCCTTCAATATCAGGTTTGATGAATGACCCTACAAATTATTGCTTAATTTGATAACCCCCCGCTCATTAGTTATCATTGGCAATTGGTTGTTTTAAGACAGTGAAGGGACAGAACTAACCAGGGTAGCTAAGAGAGAGAGAGAGGGGAAGCTTAGAAGTTCTGCTGCATTCTCCAGACCTTGCTCTAGTGATTGGACTCACTGATACACACACACACACTCACACACACATACTTCCACACTGTGGTGCTTCTTAATGAGTGTAACTGTAATTGGATGTCCTGAATCCGAATCTAAATTGCATTATTGTAGTTAGTGTCAGGTTACCCTTCAACCCTTCATTCCACACAGCAGCGTGTGTGTGTGTGTGTGTGTGTGTGTGTGTGTGTGTGTGTGTGTGTGCCGCAGAAGAAACTATACAGTTGGTTCTAACTAGTGCACAAACTCAAACTTGTGAAGAAGCTAAACTGTCCGTAGATTGTGCAAACATGAGTTGCTTGTATCACATCTTGTCCCTGTCCATTAGCCCTGCCATGTATCCGCCTCAAGTGGTGGTGTTAGACACCTTGTTGACATGTTAGATTTCAGGCTCATATACGTATCAAATTCTATTCCCAATTCCTCTTGGTTTCCTATATTCACATGGACCGCTATCAAAGAGATACTTCAAATGGTGGGCATAGCTGGCAATTAAAACCACTCCAGTCTTAATAACTACTACTAATGGCAATGTTTGTATCACTATGCTCTGACTAATTGTCTTACTATCTTGCTGTGTGGTGCTACAGGGCCTGCTGGTGACCTGCTGCAGCAATAGTACCCTCTACCTGTGGTGTCTGAGTCAGAAGGAGCCGGCCATTGTCCACAGTCTGGAGTTCAACAGAGAGAGGTGAGATAGAGTGTGTGTGTGTGTGTGTGTGTGTGTGTGTGTGTGTGTGTGTGTGTGTGTGTGTGTGTGTGTGTAATGCACTTGTATATATATGTATACAATGTGATTCCTTTGCTATGTAAAGTTTATGAAACTCATAACGTTACCCTCACACCCTCACACCCTCACACCCTCGCACAGTCCCACCTGTATCTCCTACTCGGCTGGCTCAGAGTGGGCCTATGTTGGAACAGACGGGGGAAATGTCCACGTGATCCACGTCAAGACCTTCAAGCTCTCGGGCTACACCATCTACTGGAACCATGCCTGTGAGATGTAAGTAGGGACGGAAATAAATGGCCGTGTGCGTGTGTGTGTGTGTGTGTGTGTGTGTGTCACATAGTGAGGTTCACTTCATCCATCGTCCCCCCTCCCCCTCAGGACCAGCTCCAGGAGGACCAAACCAGGCAATGTGATCTTTGTGAGTGAGAACCCAATGGACCAAGGCAAGGTATGTGTGCCGTGGTGGGTCGGTGAGAGTCAGGGTAGTGGCGCCAATTCTGTTGGGAAATTAACTTAGATGGGAAATATTGATGCAATTACTACAGAGAGTGCTTGGGTTAATTACTACTACAACTTTTAATGCATAATGTAATATTAAAAAACACTTTTGAGGGACACAAGTTTGTGTGTTCTGCTACAGATTCTCATTGCCTTCTCTAACGGTCTGTGTGTGCTGTATGACTTGGCCCACAATGAAGTGCGTACCACAGCCCAACAGAAGGAGCAGGACTATCACAAGAGGTTCAGCTATGACCCCGGAGACAACCACGTATGTGTGTGTGTGGGGGGGATTTAGCGTAGGGGTACGCTATTTTCTTCCTATGTATATATAGGGGGGATTTAGCGTAGGAGTACGCTATTTTGATGCAATTACTACAGAGGGGTACACTATTTTCCTCCTATATATTTTAATTTTACCCCTACGTATATGGGTGGGATATTTAGCGTGGGGTACGCCAAGATTTTGCCCTGCCCACCCATATATATAGAAGGGATTTAGCATACCCCCCACACTATATCCCACCTATATAATATTATAGTTATGACAAGAGTTGATGTACACTCTCTCTCTCTCTCTCTCTCTCTCTCTCTCTCTCTCTCTCTCTCTCTCTCTCTCTCTCTCTC
>CAXIPT010000013.1:852465-927429 GCA_964030475.1 Tethya wilhelma
CTCTCTCTCTCTCTCTCTCTCTCTCTCTCTCTCTCTCTCTCTCTCTCTCTCTCTCTCTCTCTCTCTCTCTCAGTGATCCATGGATGTTCTTCAGCGGTGGTTACCTTGAGAACAGCGATGTAGCTCCTCGTACACTGACAGTGACTCATGGGAAGTCCCCTCCCGTCGTTCTCTCCTCCAACTCCACCATCATGGACTTCCTCTGTCTGCCCACGTCACCTTACTCCTGTGGTAAGAACAGATGAGACGTGCTATAGCCAGTGTTGTTTTAATTCTCCTGTTGTTTTGGTCTTGAAGGTGAAAATGTATCCCTGATCTTTAGTCGTTGATTGGCTTGGTGTCTGTTTGCTTTATGTCTGTAGATCATCAAAAACCATTTGCACTTGTTTTGCTCACAAAGGAGGAGATCATTCTTCACGATTTGAAGACGGAAGGGTGAGCTTATATCTTGGCCTAATTTTGACACAACTTAACTCGATATTAACTCAAAATAAGTTGACACTAACTCTGTATGTGTGTGTGTGTGTGTGTGTGTTGTATTTCTCCCTCAGATTCCCTCGCTACCACAACGTGAGTCTTCCCTATGCCCTGGACATCCACATCCCTCCCGTGACCAGCATCCAGTACTTGGCCAACTGCTCAGAGGAGTTCATAGCCTCTCTGCACTCGGTCAAGTCAAAGCTCATGAACACAGCTACAAAGGTAAGTGACATCAACATGAACACCCCCTAGCTTTCCTCTTCCCAGGCTCTCCTCATTCACACAAAGGAAGGGCGGAGAGACTGGGAGGAAGGGAGGCTAGTTCTGTCTGATATTGTTGTCAGATGCTTGATTTCATCATTTCTCTTCCTCCCCCTGCAGCCATGGCCCCTCAATGGTGGCAAGTGGGGTGCTGAGGTCCCCCACACCTCCACAGATCTCATTCTAACTGGGTATGTTGTAGGTAGTCTGTCTCTCTACAGAGAAGGCTAGGTAACTGTGTACTTCCCTTCTCTAATTCTTTTCCTTTCTTCTGTAGACATGTTGGGGGGTCAGTGCGAGTGTGGTACTGCAGCTCAGGTATGATTTTATACTGAACACATCTCAGTCTAGGAAGGTCGTATGAAGCTGGGACTTGCACCATTGTGATCAGCTTGAAGAGATCTTTCAAATGATATGTATTTTATTAGATTTTGTGTCGAACGCCAAAATTGCCATTTTTGATAAAATATATAGGTATATAAAGATATTTGGGTCAAAATCAAACCTATATCAAATTATATATCACTTGAAAGCTCTCTTTGCACTGGTCACATTGTTACACATCCTAGCTTCATATGATCTTCCTGGACTGAAATATGATGCAAAATGCTAGAAATTTTCTTCTTTTTAGCATAACATTTTAGCTCACAATCTCCATGAGAATGATCTCTCTTAACTCACTCACACAGTCATCTTTCAGCCATTCTTCACTCTTAGCACATCTCGCTACTTCAAGATGTGCTATCAACCAGCCAGTGAGCTAGCATCACCCCCCACTCGCCAACAACCCCCTGCTCGCCAACCCCCTCGGCGCCCCCCGCCACCAAAACAACAATCTCAACCGGCCTCTCAGTTGAAGAAGGTTGTCAGCGACCTCAAAGTGACAAAAGGACTGAGCAGCTCTCAGCCAGAGATACACAAGATAGGGATAAAGAACGACGACGAGGAGGTCTTCTCGCGGAAGAAGACCACCACTTCACCCGCCACAGGACAGATCTCCAGCGAAGAACAGGAGGCCTCTCACAACTCACCGGACGGTAAGGGTTGGCTCATGAAGCAGAAGATGTAATACATTAGTTCATCTGGCTTTGCCAGTTTTACTAAATTTCAATAATTTGCTGACTCGGCAATAGGATTACACCCAAACCTACTTGCTGACTCAGCAGTATGTGGGTCAAAGTTGGTAAAGGGTCATTGAAGTGAAAAGATAAACTAACATATCATTACTTCAGGTCAACCAGTTGCCTCCGATGCTCTGGGTGTGTCTGGTACATCAGAGGCAGGCTCCACCTCCGGGTCAGAGCGCAAGACCGTCTACTCTCGAGAGAAGAAGAGCATCTTCAAGAAGAAGAAAAGAAGAGAGTCCACTGCTCCCACGTTCCCCAACACCTCTCGGATTGCCCGAACTCCGACCCCTACTGATCCAGAGGAGCTGCAACACAGCAAGGAGGAGAAGAAGTCACCTAGATCGATAAGAACGTCAAAATCATTTAGAAAAGTTGCAAAGATCGTGAAACTGTCTCGGTCGGTGAGCAGCGCCAGCGACAAGGGGAAGAGAAGAACTGAGAGCATTGAAGAGGCCGACGGGAAAGAGGAGGATGACAGCGATGAGAAGGAGTCACCAGGGAGACCCTCGGGGTCTCACAGCGTCCCCGAGCTGATCAAACACGAGGTGAGCGTCTCCCAGCTGCAATCGTCTCCAAAACGTCCAAGCGACATCACGCTGAGAGAATCTTCCTCCCAGCTGATGGGTCCTGTGACTGGTCCGGGGATCATCCTCACACCCTCTGACGTCTCAGGGACCATCGGGGGATCACCGCCCGAGGTAGGCAAGACATCAACAGCCATCTCCTCTTCTTCAAGTGATTTTGTTTTTCTCTCTCTGTCCTCTGTTCAGAAGCTCCCACAAGGCGCCGAGGGCCACCACTCATCAAGGAGCAAGTCACCTACTCCCAAGACAAGCCCTCACTCTCCTCAGCTGAAACGAGTCTCTGAAAGTGAGGAACAAGCCGGTGCAGCAGCCATGTCTCCTCTCTCCTTCTCTGCCCGGCTCCCCAAGGTGGAGGGAGAGGAGGAGTTCTTTGAGATCAGTGGCATCCACATGTGCCTGTGTGGGCTGTGGCTGTGTGTGGCCAACAGAGGGGGAGGGGTCATGGTCTTCGACTTCTCTCTCAGCGAGAAGACAAATGACCCAAAGGTACATAAGTAGCATGGAGGTGATCAATGTGTGTGTGTGTGTGTGTGTGTGTTACTTCCACAGCAGCACATATCCATATTTCTGCACAACTTTAGTGATTTTTTATTATTTCGTTCAGTTTCTTGAGATTGACTTTGACAATGACTCCATCATGAGACAGTACGCTGCCAGACCCTCCTCTCCCAATTCCTCTAAACCCACGTCTCCTCCCCCTGGATCTGCACAATCTCAGCCACGCCCAACTCCCGGAGATTGGCACTTTGATGACAGAGTCCGTGACTCTAAACCCGGCTTTCAACTGACGCAGCTGTGCATGTGTTACTACAGCTGCCCCAAGAGCCCCTCCCTACTGGGCACCAAGAGGAAGGACGGTCAGAGACTACCAGCTGCCATCTCCACCATGACCTACAGCATGGACAAGGGGCTGTAAGTAGGCAGCTGCTGTTACAGCTGGTTGCAAACTAACTCATAATATCATATTTATCTCTCTTGTTTATCTTTGTTTTGTTAGTTGCCATGTGTATTTAGTTTCTTACCTTCTGTGGGAATCAGCCATTTCTCTGTTCATCTTTGTAGGCTGATTGTTGGAACGAACAGGGGCTTTGCAATAGTCGACGTCTTTGCCAACAGCTGTCTCTACACCTTCAGCTCTGTCACAAGCATCCTCTGTAAGTACAACATGGCCGTTCTAACGCTAGCAGAGTAGCCATCTTGTATCTCTGTCTCTCTTCCTTCAGACATGGCCAACCCTAACAAGTTCAGTCGCCAGATGAGGCAGGAGTCTCAGCGAGGCTTGGACGCCCTCAACAAACCCACCATCTCCCGCCACGCCACCTCCCTGGCTCTCTCTGTCAAGGCTAAGAACCATTCTTCTGGTTCTCCCGTGAAACGTGCTGCATCGGCAAAACCAATGACAAGAAAGACGGAGAAGTCCAAGAGCCACACTAGCATCCCCGAGCCAGTGTGCACTGACGGAGAGGGAGAGAGTCTGGTGACAGTGTCAGAGCTGGAGAGCTGTGTGTCCGCCGTTGAACTGGTGCAGCTACAGCTAGACAAACAATGTGAGATGGTTGAGGTAGCTAGCAGCTGTGTGTGCAGCTCCGCTTTTACCATTTGTCGTCGTTCTCTCCTTCTTAGCTCCTCCCACTCTGACATTGTGGGTGGGTCTTGCCAGTGGGTACGTAGCAGCCTACGGTATCAAGGTAGTGGAGAGACCAGGACAGACCAGGAGGCAGCGCAGGGTGGAGCACATCCCAACAAGTGAGGGGGAGAGAGAGAGACCTACACGCACACTGATAGTCTTATTAATAGTGTGAACAATGGGAGCAATTTATATCACATGCAGACATGAAGGTTTTCCCATTTTCTTCATAATTATATTAATTACTCTATAATATATTGAACACTGGTTAGTGATAATTATATCAGCATGATTTGTTTGTTTGTTTGTTTGTTTGTCTCTACAGAGTTCATCTCTGAGAGCAGTGGGAAACATCCGATAGTTGACATGTTCTTCTTGAACGAGTGGGGGGACCGCCAGGTGGTGCCTTACAAACCTCGGAGGACCCTCTCTGTGGGATCAGAGGAGCAGCTCCAACATGTCCTCCGGCAGGAGAGGACCAGGGCCCTTCAGAAGGCACAGTCCCCATCCACCGCCCCCCAGCACTATGCCATCTTTGTTGACGAGAACCAAATCAGAGTGAGTGGGATTATTGGTATTGGGAAGGATGGTCTGTGGGTGCATGCGCTTAGAAAGAATTTGTGTTTCTTGAAAGACAAAGTTGTTATCACTATATTGTGTGGTGTGGTTGATGGTTTCTCTGTTTGTTTGTTCAGTCTTACAGTTTCCCTGGGTTTGTGAAGATCACCACCTGCTCCCCACCCATGACTAAGGGGAACGTCATCCTTAGCAACGAGTACTTCATGTGCAATGGTGAGTGGTAATATATCGGGAGATAAGATGCATGCACACACACACACACACACATACACACACACAGACCTCCCTTGTCTTGTGAGCGTCACTTCCTGCAAGCACATCCTGGTCCACACCCTCCCCGGTCTCAAGCCCCTCCTCTCCCACCACTTCCCCCCTCTCGCTGACCCCCTCGTCATGTGCACCCTCAAGGTGTCTGGTAGTGGACACGCCCTCTACATGTCCTCGCCGTCTGAGATACAGAGATTGAGTGTCGTCAAGCGTGACATGTGAGTGTGCCCCTGCCAATTAGGCAATTATTGTATATTGATTTGGTAGAGGTTGGTGTTCAAAATAATGCTCACCATAATTAACTATTGCCATGGTGAAAGTGTACTTATTCAACTGTCAAAATGGCAAAAAAATTTATTCCGAAAATTTCTGTGAGTGTAAAATTTCCCAATATATCTGCTGCTGACTTTTTTCTGTTCCATCTCAGGATGAACCTTCCCGAGTGCCTCCCTGATGTGTACCTGCCGAGGGAGGACCCCCCTCTGGGGATCAGCAAAGGCTTCCTTGGGGGTCTGTTTGCAACCACACCCACCACTGTGGATAGACAGAGAATGTGTGAGTATAGCTGTTGCATCAAGTGATGTTGTGGAGAAGTTGACACTCCATTGCATTGTCTTCCTCTCTCTTCCAGTTGGCGAGTCGTCTCGGCGTCCAATGGGGAACATGTACAAACATGATGGGAAGACAGGGACGGCCTACACTGGGACGGAGAGGAGGAGGTCTCTCCCTCGGAACGAACCCCTCAGTCCCCAGAAGAAAGCTGCGGGAGCTAAGGGCCTCGCGGGACAGATGAACAGAAATGTAGACGTAAGTTTTGTAGCAAAACTGATCTTCGTTCCCTCAGGCAGAATCATGACCATTATCGATTACATGACCTTTGACCTTTGTATGTTTGAGCACAATATTAAGGGGAAAAAATGATGATAGCTTTGAGCTCAGATGGCCTAGGATTCACAACCACCTTGCCACCTGTCTGCCATTGAAATGTGTTGTTGTAGTAACCAAAGGTAATGGTTGCATTGTTCCTCCACTAGGCGCTGAGAGAGCGTAAGGACAAGCTGTCGGCCATGGAGAGAAGGACCCAGGAGGTCTCTCAGAATGCCGATGAGTTTGCCTCTCTAGCTGCCCAACTGGCCAGGAAGTACAGATGAAAGAATATTAACACATTTACTGTTATCATTACAAACTGATCAGGATTTGATAACTTCACATTTTCAGTTGTTTTTCTTTTAGTGTTGCATTTGAATTACTACATTGTTGTGTGTTAAATGAAGCACGAAATTACAAATAATTATTATCATGCGTATAATAATTATAATTATCACTCAAGCTATGTTCCATTAATTTTATTACTACAAAAATTGTCATCAAATTTTGATCACATAATTATCATTACATATCCCCTAGCTATGACTATCTACCTACCACTAGCTGTTACAGTTGTCTGTCCTACACTTGATGTTCGACCATGCATGAGCTAGCTGTGTGACTTCAATCAGTAGATGTCACGTACAGCACTGGTACTGGAAACCATGTTCATTTGTCTCTTAACTTTCTCCACAAACTCTGCTGCATTCTCACAAAAGTCTATTTGGATGACTTTCGGAGGCCTTCCACAACAGAGGGTTGATGACACACCCTCTTTGATCTGGATCTGAATGGACGTCGGAGAAGAAATGTACCTACCAGCCCATTCTGGACAGAAGCCACAACATTTTGATTTTGTCAAGGTGACAGGTGGGAGGTGTACAGTTCGGATGTCCTCAATGTCAGCTAGTGGGATGGTTGTCAGGGAGGAGCAGGTGTAGAAACAGGCACAGTAACTGGCGAACTTCTTGTAGCAGATGCCGGTCTCAGTGAGATAGAGCCGCCAGATGTGGCGCCCTACAATTGCACAGCAACACCCACTGACATCAAGGATTATGCCAATAGGAATGCAAACAAGAAGCTTGTTGTAAAATATTTTGGATACTGATGAGTAGAATCCTGTCACAATGTCTGATAACTTTTTTTTTGAACACTCTCCCTCAAAAGGAAGTAGTAAATCTTCATGATTTGTGTTATCTTTATCTGCAGACCCAGTATCAATTACAGCAATTGTAGTGAATACCTTGGATACACCTACATGAGCAGCTGCCTGAGGCTGTGTAACAATCACATCACTGTCTCCACTTGTTGCCATGGCTGGTGAAATGACACGTACACTGATTGACAGACTCTTTGTGGTTTTGAGCTATCTTAAAATTTAATGTTAAAGTTTGACTTGACTTTAAATGTGTCGAAATCTTCAATTGCTATAAAAATATTTATTCAACTTAAAAATAACAACTATTTTGATTATTCAGCATGTTTAATTATTTTTCAAGGTTAGCAACTTAATTGCTTGTTTTACTCCTTGTTTTGTTGCTTACAGCTGCAGTCCAAATCAAAAATAGTAAACTGTGTTGAGTTTGCAGTTACATTAGTACACAAATCACACCTAATTATTTTCAGTAGCTATAGCTAACTATATTGTCTCCCTACAGTTGTGCAAGTCTCAGGGACATAATTATTATGTCAATAGTTACTTAACTGCAGAAAGTTGAATAGCTAACATGAGTTCAAGTGAAGAGATAGTGCTTGAAGGGATCTGCTATAAAGAAGCCCTTAAACGTACTGTAAAATATGTTTGTATCATATATGCGATAGTTTTTTCAATGTGTATTCCACTACTTGGCCTAGTGTGCTTATTTGTCTCTATACCACTCGGAAAAATGTATGGAAATTACAAAGCAAAACAAGTGTGTGAAGCTTGGAGGTTGTATCTAACTCCTACTCACATTGTGATAGAAACTGCAACATCTATGTGGTGTTGTGGTGGAATTGCTACACGACGGATAGCTCTAACTGACATAAGAAAAATTGAACCCCACACTGGATCTCTTCATAAAGAAGGATGCTGTGGAGTGAGCCAGGTGTTCGCAGACCCAACTGGAATGGATGTGGAAGTCGAAGGGAATTCTACCACAAACCCCAAAGCATATCCTGACGTCATTCAGATTTATTACTGCAGTAATGCAGTGGATTTCATCCAAGCTGTCAAGCAGCAAATGGAGTCACAGTGAACACAATTACAATATTATAGCAGCTCAGACACTGATCATGCAAGAACATGCAGTTAAATTTTCTGTATCAGTTTAGCTAGCTTTTTGCCTCATTAAAAAACTTTAAAGGAATTATAATAATTATTTAGCTTTAGTATACAAGACTGTATACTGTGCAATAGTTTTGTAGCTATTGTTTTACATATGTAGTTATTATACCTGCATGATGTCTTTTGTGCTAGAGTGTCAAATTAATGATCATGTGAGTTGTGTTTCCATTTGTGACATGAATACTCAAAGATTTGAGGAATAACAAAAATGACAGCATTGATGATTCCTTGTGTTGATGTCAAGGCACCCTGTATACATTTTAACAACAATAAAAACAGAGTATACCATAGATATTGAACTAGGCTAACTTACTGATGCCAAGAGGAAGCCCTCGCTGGGACACCCTGAGGCGTTGTACATCATGAAGTCATGGACGGCAGTTGGGAGCCGAACTCCAATGAGAAGAACAGCTGCAAGCAACAGTTTGATGGCTTTGAATTTATGCCTTCGGTCCTACATATATATTCACACACATGCAAGGAAAGTAGACGGCATACATGTACACCATGTCATGATCTGAGTCACTGATCATCATTGTATATAACCTATGATGCTGATACTTACATTGTGGTAGTAGAGACATATACATGCGGTGATGAAGAGGGCCAACAACATTATGTAGACCAGTGCCCACAAGTCATAGCCAAACAACAAAGCTAGTGTTCCACCACGAACATAGCACCAACCTGAAGAGTTCAAAGATCATAAAATCATATACAACAAAATATTTACTTCATAATACATACCTACATCAAGTTTTTGATCGAATCCTAGTTTTCCCTGTGCTCCAAACCCAACTGCTACAGCTGTGGGGATCCCCCACAAGAGAAGGTGGTAGAGAGAGAAACAAAATGTACTCTTTGTCAAACTTTTGATGTAGACTCTATCTGATGCCATGACAACAGCCATGAATGCCAGAACTAAAGTCCAGAGAAAGGAGGCAATAGTTCCAAAGACAGCAAACACAGCTTGTGCTCCACACTCTGTGAGCCAAGAGGAGTTCTGAGCTGCACTCAGCTCTGTCAGGTCCTCCCTGGTCATTGAGACCCCCCAAATGTGAGACATGGCAACGATGATGTCAGCAAAGGAAATGTACAACAGGAGATGGGCAGATGGATGGTTGATGGCAGTGCACACACCTGCACTACTGCTTCCACCAGCTGCACCAGGGGCTTGAGCTGCATCAACTGTAGCTCCAAACTCTTTGCTCTCTGAGAGATCTGCTGATGGTGAGCCAGAAGTTAAGTTTGTGCTGGTTTGTTGTCTTGTCTGATGAGGTAGTGAAGGAGAGGTGTTGCCATCAGTATGATAGTTGGACGAGGAAGAGTCATCATGGAGGAGCAGCTGCTCTCTCTCTTGCTGGGTACAAATATGGCACATAAATCGAACAATCTTTGTCACATTCCATATTCGAATTAAACTGTAAATGATGACAAGAATGGCTCCAGCAATGGAGAAAGAAGATGGCACTAGAACAGCATAAAACATCTTCTTCATAAAAGTCTCAGTAGCCACTGTGCAGTTTGAAGGTAAATCCAGTCTGGTATCATTGACCTCCATATCTTCTTGTCAGGCAGTGGAGCTTATAACGTTATCTTTCCACATGTGGTGTTTTCCACAAAATTAATATTATCACAGACTGCAATATGTCAGTATGTAGAGGTGGAGTAACTAGCCCTCATGACATGAGTGAATCAGATTCATACATTGAGGTTACACATGTACTCCAGTACAAAGTTCACAGAGTGAAGCACCACATTGTGAGAATCACAGCAGTATAGTTCATGGCATTATGCACACACAATGGTAATTACAATGACTCAGCATCTAGCTATTATGAATACTGCAATGTCACAAGTCATCATCAACACAATTGACGTCACTACAGCAATCCAGCACACACTAGAGATCCCCTGCTAGCTATAGGTCATCAAAGAACCTCCGTCCATCATCTAGTCTCCCTCCCCACAGATACTTCAGAAACTCCTTCAGTTTGTTCCTAGTGGGAGGTACCACTGGAGGTGATACAGGCTCAGACCTAGGTTGAGATTGAGGTTTCTTGGTCTGTATAAGATCAGGGAATAACAATGTGTCAGTCAAAATACAGCAACTTACTACATGAAAGTCATTGGAAATTATCGAGATCTAGCTGGGATTCAAACCTATAGGTCTTTTAAATTGTTGTTAAACGCTCTTGCCACTGAGCTACTAGAACTCACATAGATAGGCACAGAGAATAGCAGTATTATTATGACGTTTATAATTCTTGTCAATCTACCTCGCTACAGAGATGAAGTGGTCCACAGTTAAGTCTGTCAACAGTCTCAGGCTGCTGTGGCTTCAGTGAACTTTCACTGTACTTCATCATAAGGTTCCTTGTTGTAGTGGCCATTATATCCTGGATGGACAGTGTCCCAGAGCTCTGCTTCAGCTCACTAGCTAACATCTGCATCCAAACACTGCCATGTTTATTGAGATATGACAGCTTCAAATCAATAGTTGCATAGCCAGTGAGGAAATTGCCCTCAAGCAACGCCATTTTATCCTGAAACCCCTTTGCTAGCATCTCAGTGGACTCATCCACTGAGGCATCTTTTGCTCCATAGATGGCAGTAACAGTGTCCGATCCTCGACAGGCATCAATGAAGAACAGCTTTGGTATGCGTGCTATATTGGGATCATTGGTCAGTGCCTCCATCAGGTCACTCTTGACACAGAGAGTGTGTCTGTCCTGAGAGAGCAGGACGTCGCCAGCTCCTCCGTGACCTGAATACACTACAGCAATGCACTTGTAGGCCTCACAGTGAGGATGGTGGCAGGTCTTGATGCTAGCGATGAGCTGCAGCATTTGGTCTCTTGTTAGGTTCCTTCCCCAGTGTGTGACAAAGTTCAACTCCCTGAAGGCCTCTTCCATTGCTCTGCCATCGTTGTGTATGTGGGGCAGAGAGGAGATGTTGGGTGTACCAATGTAGTCATTGGTCACTATGACAGCCAGTCCTCTTGGGTTGGAGGCCTTCTGGAGCTGGGCATCTAAATCTTTTAAGACAGTCAAATAAAAATGGAAAAAAAAAAACACTGGAAAAAAAATCTTGAGATCTAGCTGGAATTTGAACCCAGGTCTTTTAAAGCTCTTACCACTGAGCTAATAGAGCTCATATATAGGCCTTCGTGCAAACTTAAGTTATTGTTGTTTTACCTGTTGAAAATCCTGCACTTGCCATCTCATAGAATGTTGTGACTCTTACATTTACTCAGTAGCACGTTAAAGTATGACGTCTTATAGCCCCACCCCCAACTGCAAGCTGGATCAAGTTACAAAAACATTTACAATCAATATGACTTTCAAAAACAATTCCCTGTATTGAAACAATCATTGTGGACTAAATGTCACATGTCCTCCTCATTCCCCTCCACACTGCCCACCTCTTGAGGAGGAGAATCAACAATTCTTCGTTTCTTGACACCCCCGTCTTCATTCCTTGCTCCTCGTGGACGCCTTTTAGCTTTAGATGTTCCTTTCCCACCACTCTCCCTCTTTCTTCCTCGTTTAGAAACATTAATGACAGGGGTTTCCTCATTATCTTCTTCTTCTTCTTCTTTACTAGCCTCCTCTTCTTCTTTGTCCTCCTCACTGGGGAGAACACACACCTCGATGATGTGCTTCTCCAGTTCTTTGCTGTCTTTGAACTTCTCCCCACATTTCCTGCACCTAAAGACGTGAAGCTGAACGTGGTGAGTGAGATCGGACAATATGGCATAGCTCTTGCCACATATGGAGCACTTGTGAGGCCTATCTGTGGAGTGGACGCGTTGGAAATGTCGCCGCAGTTCTTGTTTGATCGTGAACGACTTATCGCACTTGTCACACTTAAATGGCTTTCCTTTGGAATGTATTGTCTTCACGTGCTTGTTGAGGTTGCCAGCCTGAGTGAAGCCACGCCCACACACCTTGCACTCGTAAGGTGTCTCTCCAGTGTGTGTAAAACGGTGCACCCTACGAGCAGACGACTCGGTAAACTTCATCCCACAGAAGTCGCACTCAAACCTCTTCTCTCCCGTGTGGATCCGCTGGTGTGTGTTGCGATAGCTTCGTGTTGAGAAGCACTTCCCACAGTACTGGCACTCATATGGCTTCTCTCCCGTGTGGCTGCGACGATGGACATATAGTTCATTGTACGTGCGAAAATCTTTGCCACAGAATTCACACTTTGCTGGTTTAGCTCCTGTGTGATAGCGCTTGTGCCTGTTGAGTTGGCTGGCACTCTTGTAGTTGGCCTCACACTGGTCACACTGGAACGGCCGGGCGTCCATGTGGAGCAGGAGGTGGCGCTTCAGGGAGCTCAGCCGGGGGAAATACTTGTCACATTCGGGACACTTGTGGATCTTAGTTCCTGAGGACTCGCCATCTTTAGCGTCCACCTTGTCACCACTGCTGTGAGACTCTGCACTGCTCAAGAGGGCGTCCAGTAAACTTTGAACCTCCCTGTTAGCGTGTGACCCGTGTGCTTCTGTTCCATCGCTAGCTGGATCGGGATCAGAGTCCTTCTGTAGGCCAGAGGGACCAGGAGGGGAGGCATTGACAGTGAGGGGGCGCTCATTTGATGGATCTTGTTGCAGAGCTGGTTCATTTCCTCTCTGCCTAGTACTAACTACTGTTTCCAGATCAGAGCTTTCTTCCACGCTGGTTTTGGCAAGTTCGGTTGTCACAGTAGTGCTAATGACAGGGGTTTTAAACACATCCCCTGGATTGATTAGTCCAGAGAGATTCTTGGCAGTTTCCAGCAGCATTTCCACAACAGCTTCAACATTGCTCTGGTGAGCAGAGGCACTGGAGAGCTCTTCAACACTCATGGGAGCACTGCTGGCAGAGACAGCAGCTGGATCAGAGACCTGTGTTGTGTCTCCAACAGGTAATAAATTGCTCATAGCCTGTTCCCACAACTTGTGCAGGGAACTCTCCTCACCTGACTCAGCAGCACCCTGACCTTGCAAGGAGATTGAGGTGGTGGAAGCCTCACCATCTTCAATGGGGACAGTACTCTGAGGGTGGCTGCACGGTGCACTGCTAGCAGACGTCTCTGACTGGTCAGTGAGAGTTGGCAAAGATGCACCATCTGTTGTTGGCTGTGAAGATGGCGTTCCTTGGCCATTGATGACTTGAACAATGTTAGTGTTCAGACTGCGCAGCTGTTTCACAACCTCGCTACTAACAGCAGCTGTTCCCACTGATGGGTCAGCTGCATGTGGTTCTGGATCAGTTCCTTTGGCAAATTGGGTGCCAGAAGGCTGTTGTAAATCTGCCGATATGAGGGAGGTGGGCATTATTTGGAGTAGAGGGAGTGGGTCTGTGTTTGAACCGGTACTGTCTTGTGTCTGGACACTGACAGATGGCTCTGCTGCCAGTGAGAATGGAGGAGCTGTTTCATCACTTATATCAGTGGACGACTCACTATACACAGAGAATTATTTGAAACATAGGTCAATAGTTTGAGATCTTATGCAACAACAGCTAGATTGTCAAGATACTGCTTCAACCACCACGGTTGGTAGGACAATTTGAACCACGACGATTTACTGGCTTCTTGTGTACATGAAGTATTAATAAACTCTAACAAATTCGTGGCCCACCCTAAATAAATATGCTCAGGTTTCTAGCTAGCTCTGTAATTCATGAATTTAACATCAATAGTCTATCATACGTTGACTCCATGATTGGCCGAGGCAGTGATCAGCTCAATGGCAGTCCCAGGCTGTGCTTCAGGTGAAGAAGAGGCTGAATTCCGTGCGAGAGGTGCACAAAGACAAACTCCTTCAAGGGATTGCCCACAAACAAGATCACGTGAGCTCCATGTGATTCTATTATACATGCGCATGCGCATATGTGATATGCATGACTGGTGACCTGACACAGAATTGGAATGGGAATTGCACAAAAACAATTGTAGTCGTGTGTATGATGGCTTCAAAATATTTTTGCAGCACAAAAAAATTAAAACAAAAAGAGAGAAAGTACCTTGCTACCAGACTATCATCTACACATACATATGTCATTTAATTACTCGTCTTTTGTATTAACTTGCTTATTGAAAACCGGTTTGAAGAAAAGGAGGTCTGATGCAAAAACTACTCCTCTGTGCCCTCCTCTTGCGATGAAGCAGCTGTGACCAAGGCATCAACGAGGCGCTCAAGAGTGTCAGCCACGACGGTAGGAGACTGCTCAGCATTGGTGCTCTCCATGGCACTCTTGATCAACTCAGCAGCCACAGAATGGAGGTTAGACTTCAGAGCCTGGTCATCTGCGGACGAAGACGGGTCCTCCTGGACATCACCACCTTGATTGGTGCTTGCTGATGGCTCTGGGACCTCCTGAGAATCATCTTGGTTGGCTTGTTGAGGAGGTTCTTCCTCACCAGTCTGCTCACTGAGGTCCTCGCCAATTTCCTCTTCACCTTTCTCCACAGTAACTTCCTCAGAGGCCTTCTCTGGAGCTGCTTCTTCAACACTATCACCAACAGGAGCAGCTTCCTTGCTAGTAGCACCTTCACTCTCTTTCTCTTGCTCCATTTCCACGACTGTCCCTCCTTCTTCCTTGGTCGCCTCCTCTTCTGTGCCTGTTTCTTCTTCTTCCTCTTGTGTTTCATTGTTCTCTTCGGCCGTCTCTTCACTCACAGTTGGAAGGCTTTCTGCAGGTGCTGGCTCACTAGTGGCAGGCAGGGAGTCTTCACTGATGGTTTCAACAGCAACTGGTTCACTGGTGGCAGGCAGAGGGTCTTCACTGATGGTTTCAACTGCAGCTGGTTCACTGGTGGGCAGGGGGTCTTGGCTGATGGCCTCAGTAACAGTCACGAGGTCTTCAATTCCCTCCATTATCTCCTCCTGTTCTACGATCTCCTCAGTTTCAAGATTAACCCCTTCTTCCTCAACGATTTCTCCCATCTCCTCCTCCTCCTCATAGTCTGGGTCTGCCAGGGGGTCATCCTCAAACTGATCGTAGATGGAGAGCAAGTCCCGGTTCACTCTAGCAGGGGTCGTGAGCTTCCTCCGGTTGACGGGGTCTGTCCTGGCCTTCTTCTTGGGTGGCATCCTCACGGGTGTCACCGTCTGCTTCAGGGAGCGGGTCTTGTACCTCGGGGAGGCAGTACGAGGGGACGCTTGGAGCTTACGTTTCGTTGGTGTGGCTTTTGTGCACTCTGAGAGATGCTCAGTGTAGGCGTCGTCGCTCTTGAAGGTGTCCTTGCACTGGGAGCACTTGATCCAGTGAAGCTTCTGGATGTGCAACTTGAGGTAATCCTTGCGAGCAAAGCACTTGCCACACGCCTCGCACTTGACGTCCCTCCTCTTCTCGTGGATGGCCATGACGTGGCGCTGCATGGCACCCCACTGGGTGAATCCTTTGCCACAGTGCTCACACTTGTAAGGATTCTCTTTGGTGTGAACATACGTGTGATCTTTGAGGTTCGAAGGAGACCCAAATCCCTTGCCACACGTCTCACAGACAAAGGGGTGCTCTCCAGTGTGCAGGCGCTCGTGGCGTTTGCGATGAGAGCTGCAAGTGAAGGACTTCTCACAGAAGCTGCACTGGTATGGCCTCTCTCCGGTGTGGGTCCTCATGTGGACCCTCAGCTTGGCGTTGTTGTAGAAGGCCTTTCCACACTCCTTGCAGATGGCTGTCTTCTCCTTCTCATCATTGCTGTGGTGGACCTGGATGTGTTTGGCCAGCTTCACGGGAGAAAAGAACACCTTGTCACACAGCTGGCACTTCTTCTCGTCAGAGTGGAGCTGGATGTGCCTGGCCAGTGTGGACGTGAGGCTGTACCCCTTCCCACACTCGGGACACTTGTGGAGTTTGAGAGCTCCGCGCTTTGTACGTTTTGGTGTCTCAATGTCTTGCTCTGTGTCAGAAGCTTCATCAGAAATGAGAGATTCAGCTGCTTTTGTTGCGTGCTGTGCTGCTTGGGCCATCACAACCACTTCAGAAGCCACCTCGTTGACCAACGTGGCTGCGTTCTGGATGTCCTCGATGGGCATCTGGAGCACCTGCTGGAGATGAGCCAGTGCCTCGGAGGAGGAGAGGTTCACACTCTGAGAAGCCAACGCTTGGAGAGCAGCGGCCGCCAGAGCTGTCGACCTGGCTTCATCTGATACCTGATCGTCTCCCTCCATGTCCTCCTCCTCCTCCTCTTGTTGCTGCTCTTCTGGTTCCTTGGCTTGGTTTGAAGAGGCAACAGCATTTGCTGATTCAGCAGCAGCTGCCAAAGCTTCTATAATTGTCTGCATCACGCTGGCAGCTGAGGAGGTGGGCTGGTCGGAGGCTTTGGACGATTCACCGCCGTTATCATCCGAAGGCTCGACAACCGTTTCAGAAGCTCCTAGGTTCTCGTCATCCTGAACGGTCTCATCTGTTTCCATGGTTTCCACGGACTCCTCGCTTTGTATGGTCTGCTCTGTGACGGCTATGGTTTCGATGACGTTCTCAGGACCACTGTCAGAGGGTAGGATCTCTGTTTCAACGTTCTCTACACTAGGAGCCTCTTCTGTGGCAGCTGCCATTGTCCAGCTTATGTTTTATAACAATTTTGATGGTTTCTTTGTGTAAAAAAGCAGTTTTTGAATGGATTAGTGGAAGCTGTGGGTGGAGAGAGGATGTGGAACATGGATGGAATAATTTTGTGAATTTACACCACAACTTTATAAACTAGAAAGCAAAAAACACTTCTTAGAACGTTTAGAGGCCAACAGGCTCAGTTCCCGCTATTTTTTGGACTAAGTAGCTTTGTGGCACGGCCACACCTTGCCAAGTGCGATTTTTCAAAACCGTCAAAAGACAGCTTTACGACACAAATGACGAGTAGAAACATACAGCAGACATTACTTCATACCTGTTACAGCGTTCTTTTCCCACAGCGGAGCCAAGATCGCTTCAAATTTCCCCGTGAAAGCTTGAAACAGGTAAGGAGCTCCTCTTTGTTCAAAGAACTGCTGGCACGTGATCCACAATATTAGGTTAATGACGTAATGGTAATGTTTTATGTGCGCATGCTCGCTACACAAAAAAGCAACAAGAATAGATTTTCAATAACACAAAACCGAAATATTGATAGACTAGAATATGATCAAAGAGACTATCGTTTAAAAATGTTTTGACTCATAATGCAACAACTAGTATGTGTGTGTGTGTGTGTGTGAGTGTGTGTGTGTGTGTGTGGGCAGGTGTGTCACTTGCACAGGTTGGGCACAAACTTTTAGGGTACAGGTTCATAGTCAGACCTTCCTCCTCCCCGTCCAGCTGCCTTCATACAAGGACTAATGGTGAACATAAATCCTTCCTGAGAGAGAGAGAGAAATGGTAAGTGGGTTAGTTCATAACTGCCGACGCCCGTCACATTAATTTTTGTTGGCACTACCTTTATCAATCCAGGGAGGGCTATCCAGAATATTTTATTAGGAATGATGTCACTGCCAGTAGCATTGAATTTCACCTTCATAATGACTGCTCCAACGATGAAGTATGTCACCAATCCACCAATGAGACTGCAACAATAATTATTATTGTAAAATGAAATCCTTGACTAACTTGGTGAGAGCTAATGTACAATGTCATGTAGGCTCACCCAATAATAAGGACAATGCCGATGATCCCAGCTGCCACGCCTCCTCCTCCCCCCGTATGCCCACCACCACCTTTACACCCGCCAGGACAGACATGACAAGAACTTAAATGAAATACCTAGGTGACAAAAAACAAAACTTTACATGACACCATTGTGTGGGTTTATTGCTGTAACACCAGCTGAAGTAAAATCATACATAATTCAAGATGACTCCCGAGTCTCCATCAGTGGTGATCTGTTCCTTGCCATCTTCAAGAGAGTGTTCACACATAAGATACACATAACTCTCTCTGAAAGAGACAACCCAAATAAGATCAAAATCACTCTCATGAGTCAGACCTGGGACCTAGTTAGACTAGCTGACATTACAGCTATAGGATCTCAAACCAGTCACATAGCTATCATCCATTGCAACAATGCAGATGTTACATCATGTATACCCCACCTTGTACTGCCACTGTTTTCATCGTATGCAGTATAGTAGACATAAGGAGTGTTATCTGTGTCAATCCACATCTGCTCTGTCCCTGCGTCTGCTATCTGATAGGAGGTTGAGGGGTCTGAGTTGGATGTTTGGCAAATCTGAAGGAAAAAGTGTTTCAATTGCATTGGTAATTAGTAATGTAGCAAAATCTATATTCTGAGCTTACAAAAGCATTTGCACACCCTCCGTTGTCAGAGTAGAAGGTAGAGCAAGGGTTGTAGTCGTACACATAGTCATTAGGATCAGGACCAATATCTTTAAATCTATATTTGGTACACATTGAGATCAAGTTAATCACATCCCTATAAAATAAATTGCTAGTCTACAACTGATCAAATTTGCTAGCTGGATTAGGTCCATCCTTAGCACGATGACATTGTGCGTTGTCAAGTTTGCAGTGTTTACCTTGGAGATCCAGAATTTGAAAGCGGAGTGAGATCAATTTTCCCCGAGCCGTCTGGGAGATCACATGAGCAACTCGGTCCTGCTGAAATATCACATTGCGTTCCAGTTGGATCGGCCAAGCAGCCAAGAAGCAGCGATAGTAGTACAAAGCTTGCTGTAGCCGTAGTATACATTTTCATAATCTGGATATCTTGTACACGCCCTCTTTCAGTTAGTTTACCCAAATAACTACTAGCTCTGCCCAACCGGAAATCATGTGATGCAGCCCCTCCCCCCAATTTATAGCGCAAAAATTTGATCATTGTTAATATTGTGGACATCACAAAGATAAATAACATATAAATAAATAACAGTCTATTTTGCTTCTTGGTATCCCTGTCTACCACGAGCAGCTTTGACACACGGGCTGACCACAAACAGACACCCATCCTGTGAAATGTACAGTAAAACATGGTTTATGAATAACTGGTAACTGTACACATTCTCACAGAAATTTGTATGTTTTTTTGTACCTTTATCAATCCAGGAAGGGCTATCCAGAATACTTTATTAGGAATGATGTCACTACCAGCTGCATTGAAATTCACCTTCATAACGACTGCTCCAACAATGAAGTAGGTCACCAACCCACCAATGACACTGCAACAACATTATCATCAACCAGTTTATGGTGAGAGAGGAACCATTAATGCACTGGCCTACCCTATGATGAGGACAATGCCAATGATCCCAGCTGCCACACCTCCTCCCCCTCCACTATCCCCACCATGGGAGCCACACCCATCAGGACACACATGGCAAGAACTTAAATGAAACACCTATAAAATAATTATAAAATTAATAGAATGACAAAAATAACGATATTGTATAAAGCTTTGACTGTCAATATAACATAATATTATACCTTGTATGACTATTGCAATATTATGTCATGTACTTACATAAGTCAGTGTTACTACCGAGTCTCCGTCAGTAGTGATCACCTCCTGGCCATCTTTTAAAGACTGATCGCAATTTAGATAAACAAAACTCTCCCTTTAGAACAAAGGATTAATGCCATAATTATGAGACTGCACATGCATCACAGATTTGAAGTGAACTTACTAGAATCAAAAGTTGAAAATAAATAAACGATACAATTCCTACCTAGTGTCTCCAGTGATGGGATCTTGAGCAGTATAGTAAGCGTAAGGTGTGTTATCTGTGTCAATCCACATCTGCTCTGTCCCTGCGTCTGCTATCTGATTAGAATGAGAAGGATTATCGCTTGGAGTTTGACAAACCTAGACAAATAACAACAAAAAAGTATGCAACGAGAATTTACAAAAGCTAGTAACCTAACATACATAGGCAGACTGGCAAAGTCCATTCTCTGAGTTAAAGGTGGAACAAGGATTGTAGTCATATAAGAAGTTGTTAGGATCTGGTCCAATGGATGAGAAGCTGCACACAAGCTTAAAATAATCATTAAAAAAATTTCAGCAGAACCAACGTACCTACCCTGGTTGCCCATTTTTTGAAAAATGAGACAGATCAATTTTCCCCGAGCCGTCTGGAAGATCACACACGCAACTCGGTCCTGCTGAAACTGGACATTGTGTTCCAGTTGGATCGGCGGAGCAGCCAAGAAGCAGTGACAATAGCAAGCTGGTTGAGAAGACTAGAAACAACATGATTTAATACATGTCACAATTTAAGTTCTTTTGTTTGGAATCTGATATGATGGAGCGCTCTACACTCACGTGATCCAGCCCCTCCTACGTCTACTAGTCTGATTGTAGTGCTTTATTTTAATACAAACACGCACATAATCAATGGAGAGCTATGTAACAGTTTATTATTTTGCTTCTTGATATCCCTGTCTACCACGAGCAGCTTTGACACACGGGCTAACCACAAACAGACACCCATCCTGTGAAATGTACAGCAAAAACAAAATTTTATGAATAACTTAACTGGTAACTGTACATTAAATTTGTGTTTTATTGTACCTTTATCAATCCAGGAACGGCTATCCAGAATATTTTATTAGGAATGATGTCACTACCAGCTGCATTGAATTTCACCTTCATAATGACTGCTCCAACAATGAAGTACGTCACCAATCCACCAATGATGCTGCAACAATATTATCATCAACCAGTCTATGGTGAGAGAGGAACCATTAATGCACTGGCCTACCCTATGATGAGGACAATGCCAATGATCCCAGCTGCCACACCTCCTCCCCCTCCACTATCCCCACCATGGGAGCCACACCCACCAGGACACACATGACAAGAACTTAAATGAAACATCTATAAAATAATTATTTGCAGAATGACAAAAAAAACAAACAAACTACTTTGACTGTCAACATAATTAATACAGAAATCTTAATACTAACTTACATAGGTCAGTGGAACTGCCGAGTCTCCATCAGTAGTTATCACCTCCTGGCCATCTTTCAAAGACTGATCACAATTAAGATAAACAAAACTCTCCCTGAAATGATCGGTATGCAACGTAAAACTGTATTTTGTTGTCACAGATTTGAAGTGAACTTAATTAGCATGATACCTAGTGTTTCCTGTGTTGTAATCATATCCAGTATAGTAGACATAAGGAGTGTTATCCGTGTCAATCCAAATCTGCTCTGTCCCTGCGTCTGCTATCTGATATGACTGGGAAGGATCATCACTTGCAGTTTGACAGATCTACAAAAAACAAAACAAACAAAGATGCAATAAGAGTATTACACTAATAATGTTTCATACATAGATGGCTTGGCATCCTCCATTCACTGTGTCAAAGGTGGAACAAGGATTGTAGTCGTATAAGAAGTTATTGGGATCTGGTCCAACCGATGGAAAGCTGCACACAAACTTATATCTGAGATTATCTGACCTATTAGCAAATTTCAGCAGCACCAACATACCCTGGTTCCCCATTTTTCGAAAATGGCGTGAGATCAATTTTTCCAGAGCCGTCTGGAAGTTCACACGCGCAACTGGGTCCTGCTGTATATGGACATTGTGTTCCAGTTGGATCGGCCGAGCAGCCGAGGAGCCGTGACAGCAATAGTAAGCTTGTAGACAAGAGGTAAAACATGTCCGATGTCAGTTTGTTTTAGACTCACGTGACCCAGCCCCACCCACGTCACTAATGTAACACTTCATTGGAGGCGGATCAAGAGTAGGACAATAGCATTGTGCGTGTGACAGCCCCTCTCACTTCATCGAAGATGCGATAGATTGTGGATACATAGACTCACAGTTAACACTTAATTACAACAAGCACATACATAGTATATTCACTACACAATATAGCTATCACAGTTTATTTTGCTTCTTGGTATCCCTGTCTACCACGAGCAGCTTTGACACACGGGCTAACCACAAACAGACACCCATCCTAGAATCATAAAACAAAATTTAAATATGAATTATTGCAGTTAATGCTAATTAGTGATCAGATGTGATAGTAAGTCATTTACCTTTATTAAACTGGGCAGTGAAATCCAGAATGTCTTATTAGGAATGATGTCGCTGCCAGCTGCATTGAATTTGACCTTCATAATGATTGCTCCAATGATGAAGTACACAATAAGTGCAATTATTGCTCTAAAGAACGAAGAAAAGAATCAGGTACAGTACAGCTGAATGTTCATGTGGCAAGACAGCTCGATTATGTGTATCAACTATCTGGAGAATATGGAACGTTATACTTAAGTATCTGGAGCCTTCTGGGCTCTAGTTCATTTCAGTAAAGACTGCAAAGCACACACATGAATGACATTAATTGTAACTCACACTGCAATAATTCCCAGCCCAATGCCACCAGCAACATTGCCTGAACTAGGTGGCTTTCCAGTGCACCCTCCAGGACAAGCATGGCACGATGTGAGATAGAATTCCTGCCAGATAAATCACATGTATACCTATCAGATCAAACACTATAAATACATTAGCACTATCATTGCCACCTACATAATTCAGGATCACTTTAGAGTCTCCATCAGTAGTGAGAGTCTCCAGTCCATTTGTCAGTGACTGATCACAAGTCAGATGGACTTTGGTTTTCCTTTGACTGTGTGGTACAATATAAAATGGTAACATTTACAATGAAACCATGCATAATCATACAATTGACACACCTACCTTCCATCTGTTGATTCATAGTAGAGAAAGAAGTTATTGTCTTCATCATAGTAGATTTGTTCAGTACCAGCATTAGCAATTGCATAATTGGAATTACCATCCTCTGATGTTTGACAGACCTATAGTATGGCATTAATATATGTACCAATGATTGGTGTTTGTGGCAATGGAATGTATTACACAGATCTGAATGTGATAATTATATTATTCAGCTTACAAATACGTTTGAGCAGTCAGCATTTTGAGTGTATGAGAAGCACGGATTGTATGAGTAGACGTACTGATTTGGATCGGGACCGATATCACTGAACCTGTATAATGAAGAATTACAATATTACTCTAGTCACATCACTGTGACATCAGTACAAGCCTGGTAGCATTGATCAGTTATGCTAACATTATCACTTCCAAATAATTCCTGTACTATACTACTATAGTTCCACACACATTTGCATCACATGACATTGTACCATAGCTACTACTACCTATAGCTGATAACAAACAATGGTTGTCCAAAATGAGCAAGTGTGTAACAATGCATTGTCATAATTAATTGAATGACTCAATCTATATAGGTTGATGCACTGAGTTAGTACCACCTGGCCATGGTTCCATATGCGACGTCAGAGGACCAACAATTTATAAACCTACTGAGACTATAGGCAGTCTAACATTCACCATCATAAAACTTTACTATGATACTAGATAATGCAATTATCACGCGGCATGCACTGATGATGTACAAGAGGCATCATGCATTATTCAAACACGTGTAAACAGGCTAAACAACGCCACGTAACAACCATCTCACTAACATTGGTTCTCCAGTTTGTGATGCGAGTCCACTCAGGTCCAGAACCCCCACACCATCGCCGGGTGGCTGGCACGCACAAGACGGTCCCGCTACAGTATCGCATTTAGTCGCGCCAGGTGGATCTTGAGCGGAAGATAAACTCAAAATGCAACAGGATAATGTTACGAACAATACATTTCTTCCAGCCATGTTTGAGCTATGAAACAGACTCACTGCCTTTACTCTTGCTTCGGCGATATAATTCGCGCACTTACTACATACATGTGCGCGCGCGCGGTCATCATTGATCACGTGATCAAGACAAAGCGTGCTTGCGCATGCGCAATAATGTAGGCAAGTTGAATTGTATTACTGAGTAATAAAAGTCACACAGAATCTTTCTGCTCCTCATAGCCTTCATTGCCTCTGATCTTAGCTCGAATGAATCGAATTGGAGGTCCAAAGGTGCAGACAAATCCTTCCTGCAAGTTCGTATGGCATTGTAAGGTACGCTATAACTGCTGGTTTAGTTTAGTCTGGTAGTAACTATATACGAACTCACAATGAACTATTGATTTACCTTAATTAGCCCAGGCAGTGCAACCCAGAATATCTTATTAGGAATGAGGTCACTGCCAGCTGCATTGTACTTCACCTTCATAACCACTGCTCCAATGATGAAGTAGGCAATGAGGGCGACTGGGATACTGCACCATGCAGGGGGAAGAAAAAAGAAAAGACAAGATTCTTTGCATAAAACTCTAAGGGAGTTATTTTAGGTGACATAAAAGATGTTTACTACCAAACTGTATACATGATAACACACATGCAGTGTATACCGTACAGTAAAATTAAGACCACTCCGACTTCTCCAACGGCAACTCCAGCCTTAGACTGATGAGGACCAACTGATCCTGAGCACCCACCCACACACACCTGACAGCCTTTCAAAACAAATTTCTATAAATAGAAAAAGAGAGATTAGATTAGCACTATTTATACAGAATCAATTAACAGGCTATGCCAAGCATGCACTGATGGCAGCAAATGATAACAATCATAACACAAGTAGTCTTGGGAGAGCATGTGATCAGAGGAGGGAGGGGTTGTATGAGCAGTTGCTGTGTTGTGCATGTCACCTTAATGTTCTGTTATAGTGATAGGTATTACACACACACACACACACACACACACACACAGTCCACTTACATAAAGAAGTGGTGTTTCAGAATCGCCAGTGGTACTAAGGCCCAATCCTTGTGGTTCAGCCTTGCTGTCACACTGAAGATCCACTCGTGTTTCCCTACCACCTGTCCCGGTGTAATAGACATACACCTTCCCATCAGTATCAATGTACATTGCTTCAGTACCAGCCTGTGCTATGGCATAACTATCAGTAGGATTAGTGTTGTGACTCTGACAGGCCTGCAATGCATAGACACCAAAGAGTGAAAGTGCAACCCTCTCTGATTTTTGCTCCATCCGAGAGGGGCAGGCTACACAAGACTACTATAGATACGTACATAGACTTCACCCTGAGCACATTCCCCTCTGGGGTCTGAGAAGGAGACACACGGATTGTAATTGTAGCTAAAATCACCAGAGTCTGGAACATTTGAGAATCTGCAGAATAAAATTCAAGATGCTTTGTTTACCTAATTACACAATAAAAATTAATTTTTAATAATTATAACCATGGATATTTAATACAGCTCACGAGCTATCAGATATGACACAATGAGCTACTCTATCTCATGCATCATTCATTGTTGTGAGTACTTGACTCACTCAATATTCATAACCTCCATCAATGGACCGTGGCATGCCTCATAAAGCCATCCACTACCAAGATAAAATCTAGTAAACACAAAAACTCACGTACCTTGGCGGAGAGGCACCGGGCTCCGTGGCAATTGCAGTCAGGTCTATTGTTCCCTGGTCAGTTTTACAAGTACATGTATTGGAGTCAGTGGAGCATTTCTTACCCGTCGGCTCTGAGAGGGATAAATGTGGCAGCTGCGACAGCAGGCAGAGGAACACTACCAAGAAGATATTCATCATCATGCCCATGCAAATTGATGTTTATTCATAGCATCATGTAGTGCTGACCTTGCAACTCTTGTGTGTGCAAATAAATGTGAGTCACATGACTTCCTAGACCAGTGCAGTCCAGGTGCATCATATAAAGGAACCAGCATGTAGCCCACAACATTCCTTTATGCTATCATACTAATAGTCAATCATTATTGTAATGTCTTCCTAAGGATTCTGTTTACAATAATAGGCACACAAACTAAGTCTTAGCAACACTATAGCTGGCCTATGGTAGCTACTGAGCAAGAGCACAAGAATATATACAACAAATGAGTGCATGTCAATGAATGTGTCACAGTGTATGAGCCATAATAATAAAATCTTGGCTATAATATTATACTAGCTATATACACTTCAGTCTGTGCCAGCCGGTCTTCATGTAGCTATCACACAATGGTTAGAACAGCCAAAACACTACAAATTTTATGCATTATGTATTTGTGCCATAATTTAAAAAAAAATAGTGAGGAAAAGTACAATCTGTGATACTGTCATCAATAATAATTAGAATGAATGCAATCACGTTCATACCATCAGGATGCTGATGGTTCCAGCTGTAGTTCTCCCACCTTCCCCCCCCCCATGCAACCCCAACAATATACATGTGTACAAGATCCTCATGTGCATAATTATTATTATTACTTATATACTTCCTGCAGATATTCAATGCTAATCTTGTAGCCATTTACATTGTGTCACTGTGTAGTCATGTCACAATTATCTTTTCATCCTGGTATAAAACACACCAGGACATGTACAAATTTTGTTAGCATAATTAAGTCATAAACCAGGTGTTCCCCAGTTATATAGTCTGCATTTTCTTTGGGCCTTTTTTGCTGATATTGATATCTACAAGACCAGCTGCTGCTGCTGCTGCACTGTGTCTCACACCTCCACCAGGTTTTGAGCACCCACCAGGACACACTTGACAACCAGTCACATTAAATTTCTGCATAAATTAGCTTGACATTAATAATTTATTGTAATCAGTATATTAATATTGGTCCAACTCACAAATTGAAACACTGCTGATTGACCAGCAGCTGTAACATTCAACTTGGAAATGGACTGGTTACAGTTTAAGTAGACATAGGTTTGTCTGAGATATTAGAACAGTAGGTAAAAACTTACCATAATACAAATTAACTGTAACCCCATTGCATCACACTACCTGACCAGTACTCCAGAATTCCCATTGTAATAGACATATGGTGTACCATCAGTATCAATCCACATCTCTTCTGTCCCAGAATCTGCTATGTCATATCCATCACCATTATCTTCATTTTGACAAGCCTATAGCATGTATGTATGCAGACCTTACAATGAAGAACAACTAATACTTTACATCTAAGAGACTATCAGGGACTAGCTTACATAGACATCAGTGCATCCTTTGTTCAGTGAAAACGTTGCACATGGATTAAAACTGTAAGTGAAATTTGCAGGGTCCTTCAAGCCAGTATACCTACATTGTAACAATATGTGTGATCACACAATAGCAACTAGATTAGTGTCAGAATTTACATGCATATGGTTAACAAGGAAGAAGAATTGCCTACTTTGGAGGGTTTCCTTTTAAGTTTGTTATCTTTGTGAGGTCAATGAGACGACCGTCTTTGCCTGGTTGACAGACACAGGTCTCTTTCCTCCCTTTGGCAGCAGGACAGCGAGTGCCTGTCTGAGCTGTAGCGTAGCTCACTGCGGCTATCAGGCAGAGCAATAAGGTAGTCAACTTGTGAGACATCTTAATTCGATCTCCAATTGGTCTATAGCTGCTTGTACGTGCATGTGATGAAATCACAATCACCTGATCAAGATCAGGAGATGTATTGCTAGCTTACTACAAAAACTTTGGTCTTTGGTTGCTAGGCAATGGACATGGTCATTAAAGCATGATTAAAATAATATCATGTGAATTAGTTCATACAAAATGCCAACAAAAATAGTGGGTGTGTGTTTCTCAGCATGAAGTTTATCTTAGTGAGTACTAGCTGATGAAAATCTTTCTATGGTACAGGTTCATAACCAGACTTTTCTCCTCCCCGTCCAGCTGCCTTCATACAAGGACTAATGGTGAACATAAATCCATCCTGAGAGAGAGAGAGAGAGAGAGAGAAATGGTAAATGGGTTAGTTCATAACTACCTAACCACATCTGTTGGCACTACCTTTATCAATCCAGGAAGGGCTATCCAGAATGCCTTATTAGGAATGATGTCACTGCCAGTTGCATTAAATTTCACCTTCATAATGACTGCTCCAATGATGAAGTAGGCAACAATAGCAGCTAAAACACTGGGGGTGGGGGGGAGTATTTATGAATTCCACAAAACACTTATGAACTCACAACATACAGTATAATAATGATGATACCAGCTGCACCAGCAATGCTCCCCCCTCTTCCAGAGCACCCCCCTGGACACACTTGACAACCAGTCATAAAAAATTTCTGCACAATAGTACATGCAACGTTATACACAATGATAGAGTGCTTCAGTGACATAGGTCATGCATAATACTATATACACAAAATTAATGTCAATTGATGTGTCGTGAATTCAGCTCACATATAGCAGGAATGATCCTGGCTCAGAATCTCCTAGAGTTGTCACTTTCAAGTTGGATGATTCATCACAGTTTAGGTAAACATAAGTCTGCCTGGGAATATATAAAATAATGGCCTGTCCACTGACATAATTTAATTATCATTCAATGTATAAGTCTGATTGCACATTGCCAAAATCTTACTTCAAGCCGGGACAAATTTACACACCTAAACGAGCAGTGAGCTAGGAATTGAGTCTATAAACTATAAACAAATATATACTGTACCTTGACTGTCCTCCACTGGTCCCAGTGTAGTAGATATATGGTGTACCATCTTCGTCAATCCACATCTGCTCCGTCCCACCATCTGCTATGTCATAGGATTCACCATTATCTGATTTTTGACAGATCTACAGAAGAGATTGTATGAGCTGTTAACACATGGGAGTATAAATGCTGTACATACAATGATTCAGAGCTTACATAGACATTGCTGCACTCCCCTGGTGTTGTAAATGGTGCACAAGGATTGAAATCATAATTAAACTTATTGGGATCTGTTAGGCCTGTATACCTGCAGTACAATCAGAAAACACCTCGTCAATAGCAGCAGCTTTATGGCTACAAGCACCTACTTTGGAGAGTTGCCATTCTTGTTGGTTATTTTGGTCATGTCAATGATTCCATCAGTGTGCTGACAGACACACGTTTCACTCCTACCGTTGGCAGCAGGACAGCGGGTGCCAGTCTGAGCTGTAGCGGAGCTCACTGCTATGAAGAGCAGCAAAGAAACCACTCTGGAGGACATTTTTCAATCTCTTTCTCCTCCCTCGTCACATGATACCAGCCCCACCTATGGGTCATGGATGTGGCTATGCATATACGGATGTGACGCGCGAAACAGAACTAGCTACCTTCGAGGTAGCTCCTCGCGCGCATCACTGTCATCGCACGATATCGTGAACCTCTCATCTGCGCTCACCAGCTCCACCCATGTAACGTCACACGAGACCAAAGACTTGGAATATCAAGTTGTATCATATAATATATAATTTTAACCATGCTGGAGAGAACAACTAACAATTATTATTAAAGTGTTTATAGTAAGTTGCAGCTGCTAGAAATGCATCTTATGACCTATATAGTAAAAACTTTCTATGGCACAGGTTCATAGTCAGACCTTCCTCCTCCCCGTCCAGCTGCCTTCATACAAGGACTAATGGTGAACATAAATCCATCCTGAGAGAGAGAGAGAGAAACAAATGGTAAGTGGGTTAGTTCATAACTACCTCATTTGTTGGTACTACCTTTATCAATCCAGGAAGGGCTATCCAGAATGCCTTATTAGGAATGATGTCACTGCCAGTTGCATTAAATTTCACCTTCATAATGACTGCTCCAATGATGAAGTAGGCAACAATAGCAGCTAAAACACTAGAGAATAAGTATTGCAGTGTGTGTGTGTGTGTGTGTGTGTGTGTGTGTGTGTGTGTGTGTGTGTGTGTGTGTGTGTGTGTGTGTGTGTGTGTGTGTGTGTGTGTGTGTGNTGTGTGTGTGTGTGTGAGTGTGTGTAAGTACGTGTGTGAAGAGACAGAGAGTGGTATTGTACGTAGTACAATCAAAATGAATACAATGGAGTAATAATTTTACAAAAAGTTTAGTATGAACTCACGACATACAGTATGATAATGATGATGCCAATTGCACCAGCAATGCTCTCCCCACCTCTTCCAGAGCACCCCCCTGGACACACTTGACAACCAGCCATATAAAATTTCTGCACAGTGGGACAACATTGCAATGCTGGAGTGCATCAGGGATCAGTGACAAAAAGTCTGTCACAACTCAATGTCAATAATTATGTGTGATGAATTCAGCTCACATATTTCAGGAATGATCCTGGCTCAGAATCTCCCAGAGTTGTCACTTCCAAGTTGGAGGATTCACGGCAGTTTAGGTAGACAAACGTCTCCCTAGGATCATAAAATTAATAATGGCCAAACATTTAAGATTATATAATGAATATCAAGTCACTGAAATACACATGATTGTACGTTGCTAATTTTAAAGGAGAAATTCACACACCTAAACAAGCAGTGAACCATGCAGGAAATTAGAATACCATAATACACTGTGAGTCTGTCTATACCTAAACAGTCCTCCCTTGATGCCAGTGTAATAGATGTACGGTGTGCCATCTGTATCAATCCATATCTCCTCCGTCGCACCATCCGCGATAGGATGAGGGTCATCAAACTCTGATCTTTGACAGACCTTCAGAGCAGACCATAATATGATATAAACTGTTATATAACACCTGAGGTTTACTCCATTCGCAAGAGCTTACATAGACATCGGTGCACTGCAGTGATGTTGTAAATGATGCACAAGGATTGAAATCATATTCATATTTATTTGGATCCTGCAGGTCTGTAAACCTGCGGTACAATAAGAAAACCTGTCATGAGAAGCAGCATTATTGCTTTAATTTAATACCTTGGATCGGTGCCCTTCTCGTTGGAGAGTTTGGTCATGTCAATGATTCCATCAGTGTGCTGACAGACACACGTTTCACTCCTACCGTCGGCAGCAGGACAGCGGGTGCCAGTTTGAGCTGTAGCGTAGCTCACTGCTATGAAGAGCAGCAAATAAACCAATCTGTGAGGCATCTTCCAATTCTCCGCTCCTTCTTCAGACCTCGTCACACGATACCAGCCCCACCTATAAAATGTGCAGCCATGTGACACGCAGGTCACGTGCGTACTGACGCGCGCGCGCGCGAATGCGAAATTTATTTTAGCGTGCCAATTCAGGGTCAAAGTGCGCAATCAAATGATGAACGGACCAAAAGTGAAAGTAACAGCAGCTGGCTCACCTGGCAAAGAAGCTGCACTAGGAGGCTTCTCACTCTACTCCACAGATACCGAAGAGCAGGTGAGGGAGGCTCTTGTATGTGTAGTTAAATGTTAAAAAATTTTCTACCTTGCTTTTTTTCCTGCAAAATTATGTAATTTATAATTTCTTTCTTGTGGTTGCAGATGGCCTCAGTGAACAGAGGGCTGGATAGGTGTGCTACACTGCTGAAGTGCCTGTTGAGTCCAGATGGTAAGCCTCTCTCAGGAAGACGAGAGCAAAAGAAAGGATCTAATCAAGTAGGCGTGGTCAAGAGAGATATCACTGGTCGTCATGGAAACAAACTACCAATGAAACAGACAAAGGTATACACATACGTCTCATGCTTGTTTCCTGGAGCTTTGAAACACCTTCCTTCCACCCATCACCCCCTCACCAGCTCCACCCATCACCCCCTCACCAGCTCCACACCTGTGAAACGTCACGTGAGATCAAAGACAGAGCCTCCTCTACCAGTAGGGAACTCTCCCCCGTCAGACACGCCCACCTCTGATGGTGAGGTGAAGGGAAACCATCGTAGATTGAAGAGTGCCAGCAGTCAGCCACCAAGAAGGAGGAGGAGAGGGAGAGATGTTGGGACCTCTGCAGGTAAGATCAATCAGTGGAGGCTATGTAGCCTGTGCCAACCGTCAAACCACCCACTCCTTGATGAATTGTTTCACGACTTTTATAACACACAGGACCACACAATGCTCCTGAGAAGGCTGCAGTGATGACCCCCCTACCTGCTGGCAGTGGCCCCTACTGGTCCCTCCCCCCTGTCTACTGCCCCCCTCCCTGCTCATGTCACTACCCCTCCTCCTATTGGCAGGACACCAGGCAGGTAGGCCTTGATAGATTATGCTCAAGACTCTGCCTATTTTTCTTTTCTTTTATGCTCAAAGAATGGCCCAATTATGTACCCAAATCTGCCCATTACGCTTCTCAAGTCGTCTATTATGCTTACTACTACCAAATGTTATGTCGGAGAAATTATCGATTTTCAATGAACAGAAGCACTAACAAATTGAAAGACCATTATGATAGTTATGTGTTTCTGTAGTTATGCTAGTTAATTCACACTTTGTGAGTTAACCTGCTTCATCAAAAGAACACTAAAGAATATGTAACAGACAATACAACATGCAACATACGACACACGATATACAACATCCTATATCTCCTACATACAACATGTGACATGCGACATGCGACATGCGACATAGGACATATGACATGTGACATGCGACATACGACATGCGACATACAACATGCGACATGCGACATGCGACATACAACATGCGACATTAGGCCTTGATAGATTATGCTCAAGACTCTGCCTGTTTTTTCTTTCTTTTTATGCTCAAAGAATGGCCCAATTATACTCCAAATCTGCCTATTATATATGCCAAATACCATATATGTCTCAGAAATTATCGATTTCCGATGAACAGAAGCACGAACAAATTGAATGACCATTATGATAATATTATGATTGTGTTTCTGAGGTTATATCACACTTTGTGTGTTAACTTGCTTCATCAAAACAACACTAAAGAATGTGTAACAGACAATACATGTGACTGTCGGAGACTATATATCGTGGCAGGGCATTCACTCCAGTTAGGTGCTGAATCCAACAAAATACCAGCCTATTATGCTGGGATGGTCACAAACTGATTCAGCCTATTATGCTAGCATAATTCTTGATGCTCAAGAGTACCTATTATGCTCGAAATTATTCTAGCATAATCTATTAAGGCCTACAGGCAGGCCAATGGAGCACTGCAGTCTAGGAGTCTACCCAGCTTCCCCTGCGCTGTGCCCGGCAATGGGGGGACATCACTGCACAGCTTGGAGGCAGGGGTGCAAGAAATGATGAAATCGATTGAAGAATGTTTGGCTCATTCTGCAAATCTCACTGGAGAAGGTATATGTCTGTTAAAGAAGGAATGGATGTAGCACACACACACACACACACACACACACACACNCTGTGAGTGCCGGAGGGAACTGGAAAAGATGAACAGAAAACAATTTGAATTGCAGAATGAGTGTAAGTGATCCGACCATTAGCATCTGTGAGATAATAGCAATGCCGTCTTTTCTCTTATTAAGTGAAAGAGAGAAAATTTAAAGTTGAAACTCTTCAAAGATCATTACAATCCAAGGAACAGAATCTCATTCACACCACAAGAGAGCTCAAGACGGCTAAAGAGGTAAAGAGACTGAGGCCTATAGCTACATAGCTTCCTTTCCCAGAATTTTTCCCTGTGATTATCTCTCTCTCTCAATATTCATTACAAGTCTTCACAAGTGAACATCTAAAGATTGATGTTTGTGTAAAATTAATATAAACTAATGTTTCTTCACACAGGAGCTGTCAGGCACTAGACATATGATAGACCAACTCAATGCCAAGGTATGTGGTGTTCCTTCAAGGATGTACCATAGTGAGAATGGTTCTCTCTCTCTCTCTCTCTCTCTCTCTCTCTCTCTCTCTCTGTGTAGAGCTCTCTCCTCCAGGACCAGGTGGACACCCTCAGGCAAGACCTGTCCAAAAGAGGTAAGGAATGCTGTGATCACTAGGACTTCATTGTAGTGTGTGTCTGTCCACCCCCCACAGTGAAGGAGGAGGAGGGTGATGGGCAATTGGCACAAGTGAAGTGCTTGCTGGAGGCAGCTCAAGATGAGATTGAAATGATGAAGGTCTCACTGTCGGCCAAGGAAGACCAGCTACTGCAGTCTCAGGATAAACTGCTGTGAGGAAGTACCTCCCTTCAATCTTACCAGTGCAATGACGTCTTTCCCTCTTCTCCCTACAGAGGTCTGAGACAGTGTCTGGCCTATTTTCTCTCTGAGCTGACCAAGATGGATGCCGCTGCAGCAGGGGCTACGCCAGTGGACTACCGTGTCTCTGGGGAAGCAGTGGAGAAGATCCACACCTTGGTCAGCGAGGGAGACATTGACACGTTAGTATCATCAACTGGAATGGCAAATTCTCATTTTAGCATGATTGGTGATTTTAAATTTGGCAATTTAGCTCTGCATGCTGCATTGTTTATGTGCGCACGCTTGCATATAAAACTGATTTTTAATTTGAAGACTATTTCGCCATTTGCCAAATTTAATTCTCCCCAAATTTCCCCGCTATATGGTATATCAGAAATCCCATTTCCCCTCCAGGTTCCTGGCCTCCTACTCTGAGCCATCCAAGACGTCACATCCTGATGAGGATCGTGAAGCCTCTCCATCCAACTCTCTTGTTGATTCTGCTTCCACCACCCTCACACCTACACAGCCTCACAGTCACAAGACCACGCCCACTAATGATGTCATATCTCCTCTCCAATCATCGTCACACACCACTGCTGCCAGTGAACCCCATCGGGGGTCACAGATGTTCCCCCTGCCATTAAAGCCCCCCTCCAGTTCCTCCCTCTCGACCCTCACAGCCATGAGTGATCTGACCACATCCAGTGAGCTAGAGTTCCGGAGGGACCTGGCCACTTTGGACCATGACATCGCCAGACTGCAGGTCCAGTTCAAAATAGCAATGCAAACACCACCTACATAGAAAACCAGCCTGTCCATGGACAGCAATACATTGGTGTATCCTGCAGTTTATATGTACATGACATAATTTTTATTGTATATATCTTTTGCATAAATATAATTATTGTCAACACATAATATTAAAGACAACTCTATATAGACTGTTTCAATGAATGCATGCATGACGCAGTACGTGTCTCGATAATTTCATCGCAATGCCTTGTACGTATACAACTATTGAGATCTGACACCATTATATAATTATTTTGTTTTTCTAAACTTAAAACATTAAATTTAATAGCCAATTGAATTGAATACAGAAGTGTACAGTGAATGGATGAGCCAATGCATGAAGTGTACGTGATTCAGTGAGCTCTTAGTACCTTTTATACAGGTCAACACAAAAACAAGGTCTAGGGAAAAAAAAAAGAACGACATTTATTATCAGTAGTTCATATCGGTATACAGCTAGAACTCTATGGGTGTCTGTAGCGTGATTTCCAACACAAAGTGTGTGAGATATTAAAACAACAAAGAAAAAAAAGTTATTACAGAAAAGGTAAAATTTCCGTGCCAAATCAAACACAACGGTGAACTCCAACCATGGAGATATGGTGACATGGTGAAGGAGCTTACAAAACAGAGAAGCAGAGAGAAAAAAAAGAATCGACATTAAGAGAGAGTGAGAGAGAGAGATAGAGTTGTAGTATTTCCTATAATTTTCCGAACTCAAACAGCATATCCATGAGGATGCTGGAGACAGAGTGTTCTACAAACTGTGAGGTGGCTAGATACAGCATCCTATCGTGGTAGGGGAGGAAACTAGTTCTATTGGCGGGGACCTTGGACAGACAGTGTAGCGTGGTGGCAGCCCGTCGCAACATGGCTATAGAGAGGCTGTTGGGATCCTCCGGGTTGTACCCTCCTTGCATTCTGCCTCCGCTCATGCATGACGTGTGCTCCGCGACTTCCAAACACTCCAGCAATAAAGAAACGATCATCTTCTGCTGACCTATGACCCTGCTGGCTGCCTCGCTGCCCTGACACAGGTTAGAGAGGAGAACGAGAGAGAATTGTCTTACGACCGGATGTTTCTTTTGACCTATGAACTCTCCAAGGCGTGCAAACAAGAGATCTAATTGTGGGAGGGGAGGGGTGGCAAGGATGAAATCAACATTGACCTCTGATATAGAGACTTTAGCGAGTGTCTCAATGACCAGCCTCTGTGGAGAGAGAGAGGAGACCATGGCAGTGTCAGGGAGAGGGTCTGTAGCGTGGGCAGAGGGACACACACACCAATGGAGGAGCCCCTTCACAATTGGATAAGTAATGAGCTCTGGGAAGACAGAGAGATCGAGCTGACCAGAGATATTTGACAGAATGACGAGGGTGTTTTCCTGGAGCATCTCAATGCAGTCCCACCACCAGTAGTCCGAGAATGGCTTGAACTGCTGTTCACCATGTTTGATCGGTGATCCCTTCTCTCCTGCCACTACTTCTGACGATGATTGTGAATTCAGCTGCTCTGGTTTGAGGATGGAGCCTCGCTGTCTCCTCTCCTTGGAGCTGATGAGGTGGTGGTGGTGCAACATCAGGAGCTGGCCAAGGACGATGAGAATGTTGGGATGTTGGGAGAACTCGATATCATTGCCAGGGATGAAGGAGAGGCTCCTGAGGATGTTGGATATGCACATGCACCTCCTCTGCAGCTGCTCCTGGGAGGGAGAGACAGACCACAAGGGAAGCGCTTCTTTACGATGGATCTCGCACTCTTCTCTCAAAAACCTCACAGAGGGGCTCTTGATTGGTGACTCAGGAGAGCTGAACACATCTTCCGAAACCAGTTTAGAGTCCAGTACACCCACACCACCGCCACTGCTGGTGCTGCTGCCTATCTTGCCACTGGTAGGTGTTGTGGGGATCTTCCCGATGCCCGATGTGCTGCTCTGGTCCTCCTCTAACCTGGAGAGACTCTCTCGTCTCCTCATCTCTTCCAGGAAGCTCTTCTCTCTCCTCCGCGGGCTGCGACTGAGACGGCCAAATCGATGGAGAGGTATCCGACTGAGGAGTGCCTCTCTGTGCAGGAGGTAGGAGACTGGTGTCTGGTCGATGCGCTGCAGCCTGCACTTGTCCTCCAGCTCCTTGCGTTTCTTCTCTGGCATGATGTCGAGGTCAGGCTGTGACTTGGGGAAGAACAGCTGGGCGTCATTGTACGGGATGTGGATGTGAGCAAGGTTGTCACTCTTGCCTAGTTTCACCAGGGAGGAGTCAAACACCCTAGCCACTGGGATGGAGGAGGCGGGCTTCTCTTCACAGCTCTCCTTTTGGTCACCATTCTTAGCACTGCTGCTGCTGTTGAGGACATCGTAATCTGTCTGTGTCGTGTTGGCCAGCCATTCTGTCGAGTATTTCTCTTGGTTCTCCTTCTCCGCCTCCACAGTCCGAGGTGCCGGCTCCACACCAGGATGGTCGGACAGGTACATGGAGAGATCGTCAAACCTGATGCCAAAGATAGCCTCCAGGGTGACCTTAAAGTGGTCCACGAGGGTGTTAAGGAGGCTGTGATGGTGCTTGAGGTAGAAGAAGCCAACCGTTCTGTCGTCATGCAGGAGAATGTTGAGGGTGTCCAGAGCCCATGTGGACTCTGCCAACAGGCCTGACTTCAATGACATCATCACCCTCCATGGCTCAACATGACCTGGGGAAAAATAACATGTAAATCGTAAACAAAATAATTGGAGATTTTTGCAGTTATAATTTTCACCGTCTACAGTATGACTACGAAAACGTTTGCACACAAAAAATTTAACAACCAACAAATACTACATTGAGACAGAACTATGAAAAATTTTAAATGGAAAAATTTGTTACATGAAACTTAACATGAAAATTTCCCAAATTACAATACACAGCTACACAGCTACTCACCACAATCTCCAGAGAAGAGCCTTCTCCTCTTCACCAGATTAGGTTTGGTTCCTTCGATGCAGTTGCTCCAATCAGGCAGCTGTCTCTTCAAGATCTCCGCCTGTTCCATCGCCTTTGTTGACAGAGCTTTGTTCTCCCCAGAAGGATCCATCTTGTGACCCAGAGCCTGCTTCGCTAGAGCACTCGTCTTGTCCTGCAGCTTGTTCAGCTGAGACGACGATCCTGACCTGCTCTGCTCCTGCCAGTGGATCTTGATGGCGTCTGATGCCCCTCCGTGTGCTCCTGATGCGCTGCTACCACCTGGACTAGCTCTGTTCTGCTGCTGCTGCGGTTGCTGTTGGTGGTGGTGGTGGTGGTGTATGGCAGCCATCATGGCCTGTCTTCTCTCAGCTTGCTGGTAGGCTGACGATGATGAGTGCAAGTGAGCAGGGAGGGGAGGAATGGCGCGGGAGCGGGCCTGAACTGCTGCTGCGTGTTGTCTCCTCCAGTGCCACTCGGGAGACATGCCCGGCGGACCGGGGTAAGGAGGGATGTCTCTCATTCCCATTGCAGCAGCATGAGGAGGCATCACTGCCGACCGGTAGCCGGGGTAGTCCATCGCTGGAGGGATGTGTCCGGGAACTGGGCCCATGGAGTGAGGCATCCCCGGAGGGTAGTGGGGACTACCGTTGGTGTACTGCTGACGCATCTGTTGCATTCTGTGGTGGACCTCTGGTGACATATCGTACTGGGCGTGGGCAGATGGACTGTTGTACGGGTGATGGTGGTGATAGCCAGGGGGCATTGAAGGAGGGGGGCCGGATTGGGGGTACCCAGTCAGGGGGTCCACGGGATAAGACGGGGGATAGAGAGGAGGATTGCCAGGGGGCATGCCTGGGGTGGAGCTGCGACCCATTTCACTCATGTCCATGAAGTCCTGTGTAGTGCCGGGTGTGCCTGGTGGAGGGGCGGGGCCTGTTCCTCCGCTGGGTGTGACGGTGGGAGGGTGGTGAGAGAAGTGAGAGGGGTAGTGTGACGGTGAGGGTGCATTCTGAATAGCAGACGGAGTAGCGGGACCACCACTCTGTTGGTAGGGGCCAGTGGGGGGCGGGGCAGGTGACATGCCAAGCACTGACTCGGCATCTTGTACGCTCATTTCTGGCAGTGGTTCCGTTATGACTTGAGAGTAGGTATCCAGGGAGTTCTGAGATCCTTCTGGGAGATCGAGGGAAGAGGCGTCCGATTGCTGGGAGTTTTGCGAGTCCATTGCTCCCAGCGATGAGGATTGCGAGTGTTGCTGGGACAGCGTACCGCGATGACCGCCATCAGTGGGCGTGGCACTATCGGAGCTGCTCACCCGTGACTCGTGCCCCCCTCCGGCACTGTTCACCAGCCCCCCGTCACTGCCTTGAGAGTCCAACCTCTGCTCCGAGCGTGTCTTGCTCTTGGCTGTCAGGTGTTCCTCTCCCTCGCCATTCACTCTCAGATCAGTCAACGACTCCACAGAGTTGCTCTCCACGGAGGACAGGTGAGGGTAGTGGTTGACTCTCTCGTTCTCAGCGGAGGAGGAGGAGAGGGGGTGGCCCGGGGACTGGATGCTGGAGTGGAGGGATGACGAGTTCTCCAGCTTCGATAGACACGTGGTGATGTCTATGTTCTTGACATGGCACTCGTAAGGAAGGAGGACTTTGGTGTAGTACTGCTGCAAAGTTCTAAGAGCTCCTGAGTTAGGATTGGCTGCTCCGTTGCTCACTAACTTCAACACATCACGCCACAGCCGCTTTTCCATGACCTACGGAGATGGATGGGTGATGGGCTTTAATTAGAAACAGCACTCGGTAAAACAACAATATAGTTTTACTAATATAATATTTTTGTGGCACAAAATTTCGTAAAAAAATTCTTTATTAAAGTTCATAAATCACAAAATTATATTGCCAATAATATTATAATATTATGGCTTTAATTTTTGTGGAGAAACATTTTGCGATGAAACTATTATATGCACAAAATTCATAAAAATAATGTGCCATGAAAATCTGGAGCTATATGGTAGTTGTAACTGTCGACCTGCCTATCAGGCCAGGCATCTCTTTAAGGTACTTCTGGTTTGATGGAGATATCCTTTGCTAGTGCTTATAATCTATTTTGACTTACATTGGTAAACCCTCCGAGCTGCTGAACACTGTTGAAGGCCTGGTACAAGTCCAGAGGCGCCTTACAGATCATTGGCAGTCTTAGCAGAGGTACTCCTAGAGAGAGAGAGAGAGAGAGAGAGAGAGAGAGAGAGAGAGAGAGAGAGAGAGAGAGGAGGGAAATAGTTAACAAAAGTGGCTATAATTGATTGCTGATCAGCTAAAAACATACACACATAGTCAGTGGACATTGTAAAGTGAATTGCTCAACTTTTAAGGAACTGTGTCACTATTATAAGCACTGTTTTGTTACCAAAAATAAAATACATGACGTTTTGTGATATTTTTCTTGTTGAAAAATATGCAATATATGTACATACATGGAGCTAATATCCGGATGTGGTACCCAGATCATGCTAGAAACAAAACAAAAAATATCACAAAAGAAGGCAGTAATTTAGTAATAAAACAGCGCTTATAATATTATTATAGTGACACAGTTCCTTTAACACTACAGTTACTGTATAGCGGGAAATTTTTGTTGGTGCAAAATTTCGTATAAACGCGCCAGAAGAATTTTTCGTAGTTTTAAAGTTCGTATACGCGGCGCACGCTCGTATAAATTAAATGCGGTAGTTAAATTTTCGCAGTTTTAATTTTCGTATATTCGAACCGCATACGAAATATACGAAAATTTCCCGCTATACGGTATATGGTAAGTAAGCCACTTTATTATATTCCACTCTACTCTTGTACCTATTTATATAGTGTGGATAGGTGAGCACTAGATGCTAATATTGAGCCAAACAGAGCTCAAACAATGTCGGCAATTCATTCTGAATTCAGTTAGCTGGCATTACGACATCATGTGGAGAAATGGTCAGCCGAAAAAGCATTTTAGCACAGCAATCAATCAAAGTGGGTGTGGCCATTAGATCATGCCGACGTGGCAAATTCCTGCGTGCACTAATTGCCTCGGGTCGACCAGTGAGTCAGTAATGGGAATACACGACCACAACATGGGCTTGCTGACTGCCTACAACACAGCTCACCTGACCTCAATCTAATGAGGCAAATATTTTCACTCAGTGCTATATACATACATTATTATGACTCTAGCTATACAGCAGAACCTGCATTGCCATACCCAGGTAGACTTGCAGCCCGCCACAGAACTGGTGTCAAACCCCTAGACAGTAGGAAGGAATGCAGGCTATGGTATGGCCCATACAAGGACTGTGTGTAATTGGTTGGTGGTCCACAGCTACTACCATCAGTGACCACTGCCAGGCAACATGTCTAGGAGTCTGATCACATGACTTCCATATATGGCCAACTACTACACAGGAATGGGCAGCTTCACTCACACACTCACAACCATCAGCAGGGCTTTGATTAGAGCACATGGGCCAGGCGCAGGCTTCCACTGACAATTACTGTACATCAACCCAATTATATAGATGTACACACACATAGATTAGGACACCAAACACACACAGAATGGCAGTAAAAGTAAAGTGCTATGAGAGTGAATGTTGCAATGAGAAAACAAGGAAATGACCGAGACAATTAATCACCACATTCCAGCTCCCAGCTAGCCTGCCAACTATAAAGATACCCACAGAGTCAGTCCTACTGTGTTGTTGCTCTGGTGCAGGGAGCTGACACCACTAGATACAACCCCCAACCCCACACAAAATATACAAATTCAACACACATATTACACATATACACACATCTGTTGAGACTAGACACAAGATGCAAGCAACAGTTTCTTACCTTCTTTCTCGAGGTAGGCCAAGAGAGTGTCCAGAAACTCCTTTCTCTTTCCTTCACTGGAATACTGGTACTGACCCAAGATGGACTGGAGGGGGAGGGAGGTGAATCAGATATGACACACAACAGCATTGAATCAGAGAAGGTACAATGGGAGTGAGATTAAGACATGGCAACCCTGTTCCATTGCATTCAAGTCATGTGACCGCAATACATTGCAATAGGGTGTGATCACATGCACCGACCTGCTCATCTAGCCAAAATACAAGTGACGTAGCTCCAGGCTATTGCAAACACACACACTTCCACAACACTGGAATACATGCACACATCAGGCAGTTATCTAGTGCCAGAATAATGCACCTAGTCCACCCACCCACACGCACAGCAGCAAATGAAACCTTTCAACTGCTCATGTTAAAGAATGCCACATCAAAAGAGCACCCATTCACTGTATCCATGGTAACCAGCCATTAGAAAATGCCACCAAACAAAGTTATTCTAAATAAAGCACACCCACATGCAACTATCTTAGGTGGGCATTAATTAGAAACAGACTCACTGGGTGATTCCTAGTGACGGGTGACATCACAGAAGTCTGTTTCACATTCTAAAAATAGAATCACAACACATTACACACGGCCATCATCAGAGACACCACACACCATACCTTTTCACTGGCAGTGATCGGCGATGTGCTCTCAGCGTAGGGACTGAGGTAACCCAGAGAGCCTGGTCTACGGAGGGGGGCCTGGCCATCCTGAGAGTTCCTCCGATCAGAGGGAGGGAAGGAGTCAACGCCACGGGGGGACTGGACACTGTTGGTGAGACTGCTCTGGTGCTGTAGGCCAACAGAGGAGGGCATTCGACCTAGAGGGTGGACTGAATCGATCGGCTTGTCATTCTTTATGCCAAGAATGGTCTCCACTTGGAATGGGCTCACGCCTCTGTTCTCTCCTGACCTTTGACCCACGAGATCGTTAGAAGAAGACATTGAAAACGATTGTACTAGTTCAGGATCGGAGGAACGCCCTGAGGGGTGGAGATCTTGCTGAGGAGACTGTCCTGCTGGCACCTGAGGTGAGAGTACAGCGGTAGGAGGGGCCATAGGAGTGGCCACACCCTCAGGAGTGTTGGCGACGTTGGCTGAAGGTGACGCCTGATGATCCATGGCTGCCATCCTGGGACTGTTGTAAGGAGGGTGGGAGTGCTGGGCCCCACTGCCGGGAGAAGAGGCAGGACCAGTTGCTAAGAGAGCGTCACGAAGACTAGAGATAGAGCCTTGTTTGGTCAGCTCGGGATTGCTAAAGGGAGTCTGAGGAGATCTTGCACTGGTGAACGAGGATTGGCTGCTCTGCTTCATGAGTCCGGGACCCTGAGTGACAGGGGTGTGGATCTGAGGGGCCGCTGGTATTGAGGGGGTCTTCCCCCCTCCCTCCCCCACGGGCTGAGAGGAGTGGCCCGGAGTGGAGGAACGAACACCAGGGAAATCATCGGGACTGCGGTAGGCTCCCTGTTGCCATGACGACTGAGACTGGGAGAAGAGTAATAACAACAAGAGTAAATAAAGTTAGTTGATCAATAATTACTGACATCATTATGACATCATACCTGCTGTCCTCCTTCATTCCATGGTCTTGTGGATCGAGGTGCTGACGACGAAGATGAATTCCACTGTGACTCACCGCTACTGGGGGGAGGCCCCTGGGGATATTGCATATTAGGTGGGGGGACATTTCCCTGAAACAAAACACATGCATAACGTCATTGTGAATGTGTACAGATATTAGGGTACACTACCAGTACAAATGGTGTACATTGAAAATGTTGAGGCAGTGATAAATTGAACGAAAAACAGACTCAAAATTGAAAATAACAATCATACACTGATACATACACACACACACGTCACATGAACACTAGACAGTTAATTTTTTGTGCCAGTCGTCAAATTCAAATGCCATTTCAACCATTGTGCCCCACCATACCTGGTATCCATCCACAGTGGGGGTGGCGTTGGGGGTGGCTGCAGCTGCACTGCTCATCTCCTGCGAGCTGTTTGAAGCTCCTGGGGTGTTAGCGACGTGCATCCCAGCCGAGGGAGGTCCGTGAGGAGGAGGGGGCATGGGTCGAGGGTGAGAACCACCGCTGTACGGAGGATAGTGACCCCTCGACGAATATTGATGAGGGGAGCCAGAATAGCCAGGTGTTCCTCCGGGTGGGTAGCCCCCTAAACCAGGAGGAGGCATCGAATCTGGATAGCCGGCTTGACTTGGAGGTGGAGGAACACCACCATACATATCAACCTGCAGGATGAGAGATTTACAAACATCAGTCAGAGCTGAGAAGGAAATGATGTTGCTATGAAAATATTGTGTTTATCTGAGTAAGTGGCTGCAAGTGGACATGAGGAAGAGTTCAAAGAGAAGAAGCTGACCAGGACCAGCCTACCTAGACTTGTCAAGGAGAGAAACTTGAATGATATTCATCAGTACATACTGTCCATAAAAGGTGTTTGGAGAACAGCTGCAGAAACAACTATTCAAGGAATTCTCCTGCTGTACACTTGCACCACTATACACAGATTCACACAATAAGACAGCCAATTAGACTCCCTAAATAGCAACAGTGGCGGGAATTATGAAGCACAGGGAACTTCCCATCCTACACAATTAATGCACACCTAACTTTTCCCTCCAAAACACATCCAGAGTGGTTTGCAAAGCTTCCCTAAACCAACCCCACACCAGAAGAGCCATTGGCAACTCACAGCCATTCGAAACAAGTCAACTAAACCATTAATACTACCAACACATGACACTCTTCACCTCTCTCACCTGCATGCCATAAGGGTTGCCCACAGCACCCTTGGAACCAGGTGCACCCATGTAGCCTGATCCTTGCATCATTGAGCTCCAGTTTGAAGCGTACATAGCTTCAGGTCCAGCCATATTCCTTGGCTTTCCACCATAAAGATGGCCTGCTGCTGCAGCAGCCGGAGCCATGCCACCATAGGGACCACTAGCTTGACCTTTGGGGTAGTAACCGGGATAATCGAACCTTCCAGACACTCCTGATGGGTCCACAGACATCTGGTTCGGAGCGGGACCGTAGTCAGGGCCTGGCATGTAGCCTTGATAGTTTGGAAACATCTTTCCAATAGCTTCCTTTAAGGGTTTATGAAGTGTCACTGAGAAACCTCGCTCATTTCAAATCAAGCCGCTCTCCAAGCACTCTTGGAGCTAAATGTACTTCTTACCGCGTTTCTGTACTTGCTACGATGTGCAGTTCACAATGATAGAGTTCAGATTTTGCAGTGAAACGAGAGAATGTTGGCTTCCGTGGAACCGCCTTGGAAGGCTCATGACGCCATTTTTTTTCTTTCTGTGGGTTGATACCGTATATTCTAAATATCGGGAAAAAGAACACGTGGCGCGCGCTCACTTCAAGTAATTAAATTTTGCACACTCATCCCCTGATGAGTCACATCCAATCAAATTGCAAACAATAGGATGCTGTTAGTAAATCAAATAGGATATCATTGACAAGACCATACATCATAAAACGACATTATTGCTAGCGTTTGTGTCCACCACGACTGCCACCTCCAGATTTTGCAACAATCTTTGGTGCCTTTTGTTTAGATGTTTGAGATTTCTGGACAACCTAACAAATAAAAACACAATATAATTCTCAGTGGAAATGACTCAATGTGCAGTAACAACAATAGACACATTTTTAAGATAAATACCTTTGCAGCAGCTTGAACTTTAGCTTTCTTCTTAGCAGATGCTTTCTCCTTTGCAGCTCTTGTGTGTGTGTGTGTGTGTGTGTGTGTGTGTATGTGTGTGCGTGATAAGTGTGAGTACAATATACACATCACCAAGGTACCTGATGGCCTGCTCTCTCTGTGCCTTCCTCACTTCAGGTTTTTGGTTTCTCTTTTGCATAATATCGGCCAATGTGGCTCCATGAAACGCCCGACTAAACTTGAGGTTTCTTCTGGTCCTCCGTTTCTTCTCTTCCTCAATAGTACCCTTCCTGTGCTTGCGTCTATAGAGGATGGTCCATCTTGTGGTGCGGGGATTGCGTTTCATGAAATAAGAATGCAAAGACTTGCCATTAGCAAAATTGAACACCTGCAAAACAGACATCCACCAATATAAAAACTTCAGTCACACGATATACATACCCAAATAGTGCACATCATACACTATTTGGCCACACAGACAGTACAAAACGTGATGTTGTTAGTTGAACAAATGTTTCTGATGGTAGCACAGTACCTTGCCGTCCACCTTGACGTATCTCCTACCCCGACTGGGGTAGATCTTCTGCTGGCTGAAATGGCACAGTTCAAGCCTGCGAGAAACGTGAACATACTCTCGATAATAAAAGAACCCTTTATTTATCAAACAGACACGATATGAACAAAATCTAATGCATACAAAGTCTCGATTGACGAAGATCAGGAGAGCAACTTACTTCATAGCTTCTCCACTTCTGTGCACATGTGAAAGAGGGCGTGGTTAAATTGATCACGTGATCTAGTAACCAACCTGTTCACTTGAGATTCGCCATGGAAGATCGTCTTCGTCCTGTTGACTCTAAATCGACCCGGAGTCCTAAAGTGAAGAGCTCATCATTGAAGCATAAGACCAGGTCACCTGCTGAAGCTGTGAGACAATCAGAGCAGTCCCTGCGACAACTGCTGGAGGACTTTGAGGGAGGCAGACTCAATGCTTTTGGTATGGCAGCTGTATGGGGATAAATCTATTTATAAAGTGCTCTTGTGTTTCTCTACATTGACATGATATTGAGTGGTGTCATTTCACATGTAGGTAATTCTGACATGTTGCAACAGATGAACAACATTCGTGAGATGCAGGACCAGCTGACACTGAAGCACTTTGAGATTGATCGCATGAGGAGGAGTCAGGAGAACACAGCCCCCTCTGCCGCTGGAGGAGCAGGACCCACGTCTGGTGGCGGGGGACAGACAGGAGGGGAGAGTGACGATGCTTCTCTCATGGAACTGACCCGGGCACTGGAGAGGCTCGGCAGTGCCATCCAATCCCTGCACTCCACCGACTCCCTCACCCGGCCCGAGAGCAGGGGCAAGCCCACAAAGAAGGTCCAAGTCAGAACTGATCTAGAAGCTTTGGTTTAGCTTCATTCCATATTTCATCTGCTATCATAGAACATGATCCTTTCAGTCATTTTATGTTTGTAGCTGTAAGTTTAATAAAATTTTTTATCCCTCAATCTGGTCATTCCTCATATAATGCTGTCCAAACACACCTATATACCCACGAAAGTTAGATTGTTGTATTAAAATAAGAAGAAAAATGATGACATTAAAACATACACAGTCGAGTCTATGTGTACAATACTATACTGCATGCAATATTATTATGGTATCAAATTAAGAGTATGTTAGTTCGTAATGCACTCATGAGTTTCTCAATTGGGCCAGTCTTGCCGACAGCTCATCCTGAAACAAAATCACACACACCCAGTATAAAGGCACAGTACTTAATAGATGATGTCATAGTGACATCACCATAACACTCACCTGTTCAGCAGTGCTGGATGCAACTCCTGTCGGATTAGTGGGGAGTTCAAGGTTCAACTCAAGACTATAAAAAAAAAAAGAGATGGGACAGCCACGTCACATGTTAACTCCTCATTGAACTAGCTAGCATAGTCAGACTCCCATGCTCTGTCTATATGACTACCATTGAACTAGCTGGCCATGACTTACCCTGCCTCATCAGCAGCCTGACTCATCAATGATTCCACCTGGTCCTCGGGGACGGTGAGGGTGGTCACTCCACTCATGGCCTCCTCCATTGTCTGGGTCTGAACGTCAAGATGCTCAAACTGACGCTCAAATTGATCCATAATTCCAGCAACCTACAGAGTGTGTCATAATGAAGCTAGTACCATAGCAACCAGTGTGAAGAGCGCTTTTGAATGATACATAATTTCTGTTTTAGGCAAACACCAGTGATACAGAGTTGTTTGCTAGGATTGTGACATAGTTGTATTGGGAGTTTCCATTAGATGTACCTTCTCCAAGTTCATCGACTTGAGAGCTGAATCCATGGACTTGACTACCCCAGCCATAGAGTTGGTCACCTGCAGTAGACGACTATAAATAGTTCAGATGCTCTCAAAATAGACCAATGTTTCTCACTTGTCTCATTTGAATGGCCGACTGTACTCTGGAGGCCACACCATCCACTCGGGCACTCATACGAAGGAAGTTTAACCCCTTGAGGAAGATGGAACGATCACATCATGTGCACTGATCATCACTAAGAGTAACCATGTACCTGATTCTTTTGTCTGATTGCATTCTCTGCGTGTATCCTAGCTCCCTCAATGTTGCCCTTCTGGAGAGCCTGTAGTCATGACAACCAATACAAGATTAGAGAGAACAATTGATACTTCAAGTCAGCTCATACCATACCTTCTTCAACTTGATCTTTTCAGTCTTCTCATCTTTTTCACATTTCTTTGCACTCCTAGCCATCTGCTTGGATGCAAACTACAACACAGAGGTAGAGAATATTATTTGAAAAATGACGCTACACTTCTCAGAGCTAGCCATGAACCAACCGGGATAAGCTTACCTTCAAATTGAAGAGGTGTTCTGTTCAAAGGGAGACATTCAGTTAAAGAAAATTATCATAAATTTATTATAAAGACCAGTTAATAATCAAGATCTAATTTATGACAGGATCTAGGAGTGGTTTTTGTTTGAAGGATACTTTCCATATTCTTTGACATGGTTGCAGACTTCTCCTTGGTTAGATGCACACTCACAGGTAGAGATGAACTTGCTCAAAAATGACTGATCCTCAAGAAAGTGTCAATTGATGGGTACTATATGATATGTGCTTGAATTTACACTGGATCTGGAACTGCCACTCTCATGTTTTGGTCATCATGTGATTGTCACACACAATGACATCATCCGTATCAGTACTAGGGTGCGCGTTAAATAGAATGTGAGCCACATGGCATGATGCAACCCGAGTTTGTTTGCTTTTTACCTTGGAGGATCTCTGAAAAGACTGCCCAAAGTAACTAGGTATGTATTACTACGATATTAGTGCATCAGTATGGCTCTTTGATCGCCAGGTATATTGCTCTGATCATAGAATATATTTTACATACATACATACATGATACATTTATTATAATTATACAGGTTATACCTATGCTCTGGTCCTTGCACAGTGATAGTCACCATGAATACCTCTAGTGGTCTGCCCAACATAACTCCACTGCAGCAGATGATTTCATCCTGCTCAGGGGCATTGCTCACATCTCTACTTACAACTCCTTTTGATGTGGTCAAAGTTAGAATCCAGGCGCAGCAGAATTCAGTCGTCAAGCCATGCTATCTGATGGAGTGTAGGTATGGTGTTACCAGTTGTCTGATCTGTAGAATGCACAGCTATCTCTTCGTGCTGCAGGTGTTTGGATGGTGTCACCCTTTGTGCAATAACTCCAGAAGGAAATCACGTTCACTTCCCAAGATTTCAAAGTACTATCGATGCTTTTCTAAAGATTGCAAAGTTCGAAGGAGTTCGCTCATGGTGGAAGGGTCTGTCTCCCACCTTGGTGATGGCCGTCCCGTCCACTGTCATATACTACACTGGATACGACCAACTCAAGATGGTGTTTGGTTTCAAACCAGATCAGTACAACGTCTTTGCTCCATTAATGGCAGGAACTATTGCAAGGACAGGTGCCGTGATGGCAATATGTCCACTGGAACTAGTCAGAACTAAGCTTCAATCCAGACAAGGCTATCGTTACTCAGAGTTAGTGGAGGTGATAAAAGGAGCTGTGAGACAGAATGGAGTACTCAGCCTGTGGCGCGGGATGTCGCCAATGCTCCTTAGAGATGTCCCGTTCACTATTAGTCTCTGGATTGGCTATGAATTCCTAAAACTGAGATTGAACTCCTCTCTGGATCCACAGTACCAGCACCTCACCCCTTTCATCTCTGGCTGTGTGTCTGGAGCTGTGTCAGCAGTTTTAACCAACCCTTTAGATGTGGCAAAAACACACATGCAGGTTAGTAGTAGCATGGCACATTTGGTGTGTGTAGTATGAATTGATATTTATTCTACTGTAGGTTGAACTGGGTGAGTCTTTGGGCAGGCCCATGCTAGGAGCTGGGTCACTGTTCTGTTCACTGTTCTCAACAAGGTTGTCTCAGATCATGGCTACAGAGGCTGGTATGCCGGACTAGGACCGCGGATTGCTAAGGTAGCACCGGCTTGTGCCATCATGATTGGGAGCTATGAAACTTGTAAAGAATATTTTGCTACAAGGAATGCCAACTCTTCACTCTATCCATGATCTCTTTCATTTGTTGCTTTTTATATTACTCTGGTTTTGTAAGTTTGATGTTTGGTCATCAGTAAGATACGCAATATTTATAAAATTTCATTTTGAAAAGAAATTTGATGAAAGTACGCATACTCAACATCTGCCTATTAGAATATCATTGCCAACTGTTATACAAGAACAGAATGCACTATCTCTTCAGGTCCTTGTTTCTCACTGGTAGTAAGAACCAAAATAAGTTTGTTCTTCTCTTCAAGAGCAGCATATTCAGTCTGCTATCAGTGGCTCTGTACTGGCCAGATAGAAACCTTTGCCAGCCAAATTTAAAGACAGGCATAGTTCGAACATTCTTAATGACATCATATGTTGAAATGTTACCCAACAATAGGAACACATGAAAGAGCAGGAGAGCAGTTTGAACTATGAACCCTCCGATCACTGGCAACACAAGCTCAGTGTAAGGTTCAAACGAAGTACACACTTGAACAGGGTCTTGTAGATAAGCCCAGCCCAACTGTCTCCAAGTGGCTGGTACGATACACTCGCCAAAGTACACAAAACCAATGGCAATGCTGTAGCACTGTCCAATAGTAGCATAGAGAAGACCCAGGAAGAAATAGGAGTAGTTGTTCAAGCCAATACAGCTGCTGGTGAAGGGGCAGTGGTGGTCCATGTACAAGGTCACAGCATCACACGTCTTACAATAGTGCATTGTCTTGATACGCCACATTGTTCCGTTGTCCAAAGATGATAGATCAGTCTTATTGGCTTGATCGACATGATATTGAGACGACTGTGAGCTCCTGCCTGGATCAATAACGACTGCATACCAATAGTTGACAATCATATTAACCCACACCCAGTAGGCAAACACACAATGAGAGAATAGTTTGAGGGGAGAGAGAGAAGTTGAGAGAGGAACGAAGAGAAACATGTGCATTCCCAGTCCAGTGAGGAAGAACACATTCATTAGGATGACTAGGAGAGTGCTGGCTGCTCCACTTGTGAACCTCTTCAATCTCCATTCTGGGAAGAACACCTTGAGTAGATCTATCAAGATGGGTGTCTGGAAGAGGATTATTAGGAATACAAGGAGAGTGATCACCCAGAACATGTTGCAACTCTACTGCGCATGCTCAGCCAAAAATTGATGACGTAACGTTAATGAAATTCGAAATTTTTCTCGTGTACGTGTACGTGTACGTGTACGGGTACAGCTGGTCGACCGAAAAAGTAGCTAGATAAATAGGAAGAAAGTACAATACCTGGTTCAGCCAAACACTGAAAGCCAATAAACACGTCTGTGCTGATTAGATTGGTGCGTTATTTGCGCGATTGGTTAGAAAAACACTGGTGTGCGTGTATGACAATGTGTCGCTAAGAGCATTTCAAAACATTCTAGATACACTTTCTTTATAGTTGTTTCAAAACAAATATTCTAACCAAGCAGTTTGAAACTGTACCTGTTTGCATAACGCACGCATCCCTCCACATTTTTGCGCAACATCAGGTCAAAGTTCAATTGCAAGCGCGGGTTCCAAGCGGCAGGAAATTAGACCCCACCCATTTTCATTCGAGCTTTGACCGCGGCCATTTTAGTCTCGGTTTTATCGTTCGAAGTTTTTCACACTCTTTTGTGAGGCAAAACGTTTATCTGGTAAGTATTTAATGTTTTATACTTTATTTGTTTGTCTTTTAGAATTGTTTGTTGACCAGAAACTATCAGCGCGAGGGTTCGGTAAAGAAGTTTCGTGAATTTGAACTACATACACGTAACACGTAGCTGGCCTTTTCGTGTTGTACGTTCTGTATCTAATTAAAATTTTAGCGCCCGGTTATGGCGGGATTTCACGATGTGTGTATTTTTCTTCTTAGACGCCAGGCGGCCTGGTTGTAAAGTGTTATGTTCAATCGCTCACAATTGAAACCAACCGAAGAGAACACAGAGAGTTCTTTGTTTCCAGATCTGAACCTAAAACGCAGGAGTTTGCACAAAAGCAGCAGGAACAACTGTAATATTGAACAAAAGGAGGAGATCATGGCAACCCCATTAGCTACTACACAGCAATCTGCTACCAGCAATTCTTCTAGTATGTTGTCCCAGAGCACGACAACAAGTCGTGTGATTGCTACCCCAATTTCATCCGAAGCAGAGGGAAAGGTGAAACTCAACGAGCACAGCTATGCTGCAGTGCCAGTGCCAGTGCCAGTGCCTGTGCCAGTGGCCACTCCCAGTGAAGAGCCAAAGGAGAAGGAGACCGATAGCAGCAGCAGCGAGAGCTCGGACAGCTCCTCCAATGGCAGTGACGATGAAATCAACAAGCTAAAGTCGACCGCTGCTGAAGATGTCAAGTCAACTCCTCGCACGAGAGCCCAGCCCAAGAAGTACATGGATGACTACGTCACACTTAGCACCCCGAAGGGTAAGAGAAAGAAACGCGTCACTCCTAAACGAGCCTCCACCAGCAAAGGCCGCTCCACCAAGGAACCTCTGAGACAGACCGAGGAGAAACGGAAGAGTGACACCCCTATCTCCTACTCCGCACTGGTAGGGAAGAAGAGAGGGCGTGGCTGTGGTCAATGTACCGGGTGTTTGCGGGAGGATTGTGGCACCTGCTCATTTTGCCTCGATAAGCCAAAATTTGGTGGACCAGGAAAAAAGAAGCAGCGCTGTGCACTCTCTCTCTCTCTCTCTCTCTCTCTCTCTCTCTCTCTCTCTCGTGTAGTCTCCAGGTAGTGGTGGAAAGACACCGTCTACAGCTGATACCCCATCTTCCACTCCCAAGCAACCACCACCACCAGCAGCAGCAACCAGTGCTGATAAAGGCACATCCACTAAACCACCCAACAAGATGCCACTCACTTCAAAAGAGGTGATTAGCAAAGTGCCCCCACTCGTTAAGGACGCATCAAAATCATCAACAAATGCCACGCCCAAATCCCATGCTGCTTCAAAGCCCGTTGCTGTTGTGAGTGGGTCGCGAGGCAAGGCCACCCCTCAGGCTCAAGTCCTCACCACTCTTGACCTCCAGGCGTTCATTGCAAAGGCCACCAAAATGACACCGTTAGCAGTTTCCATGGCAACTGCATCTGCTTCTCCACTCCTTTCAACGACATCTTCTGTTTCAACGACCCCAGCATCCACCTCGTCAGGAGGGAGTGCCCCTGCTAATAAGGTAATAATGAATATGATTTTCATAATAATTTATTATGCTTAAATTAATAATACGATAAAAATGTTCAGCTTATTTGTCAACTTTATCACATTTCAGCGTTTACAATTACTGATGAAAATTTCAGGATCTAACCTATTGATAGTTATTAATTTTTTAATAAACTTGTTTTACAGGAGAAGTCTGGAGGTGAGAGTTCCTCTGCTGCCATTAACGATGCTGATAAAGGGGCATCCCCCTCTGTTGCCATGATGAAGTGTGTGCAGTGTGAACGAGAGAGGAAGACGAGCGTGGCAAGGAACTCCAACTTCTGCTCCCAGCGTTGCATCATGCAGTGGATGGAGGAGCACCCTGACAGCTCTCTCAATGCTTTGGGGGCATCTCCTGCTGCCCCTTCTCCTCCAGTCAAACCCACCATCACTGCCACTGCCTCTGGGACGACACCCACAGCTCAAGATCCAAAACAAGGAAAGCATGTTTCCCGAGCTCTGAAGAACCTCCAGATTGACATGGCCCCTCCTGGTACGAAGCTGCCCCCTCCCAGCTCCGACGAGAGCTCCTCGGGTGAGGAGGAGGCGGAGAAGAAAGCACCGCCATCATCCTCTACCACACCTGCCATGAAGAACGGACCAACACTGCGGGCGTCCAAGAGGGCTGCAGTGGCAGCACAGCTCTCAAAGGTCACACCCACCACCCCGGCTGTTGGTACCAAAAGACCATCTGTTGGTCAGCAGCCAGCGTCAGTCAAGAAGGTCGCGAAATCACCTGCAACTGGAAATGCCACTCCAAAATCTGTCACCTTCAATCTCAGTGCAAATACTCCCATCTCTTCATCGGAGCCTACGGGGGGTGCTATCTCCATTGTCCCCCTGGACCGCCTCTCAGGACCACTGGGGAACGCCCTCCTAGCATCGGCCAAGAAGTCCACACTGGCCCCACCCACTAGCACTGCTAAAGGTGAGTTTGTATTCTGTTGTATGAGTCGTGATTTCTCTGCATTGAGGTACAATGATTTTAGCTAACATTCAACATCTACCTGTGTTCATCTGTCTTCCATTACTGCTTCGTTGAGCTTTTTTAAATTTATTTTTATTCCTTTTGTTTTATCACCCTCCCGCCTACCTGTGGTTGGTTAGGTCTGCCTGCTGATATCCGCTCATGGACAGTGAAGCAAGTGGTTCACTACTTCAAGTCCACTCCTGACTGCAAGGAGTACGCTGAGATGTTTGAGGAGCAGGAGGTGGATGGGACGGCTCTGCTGCTTCTCACTCACGAGAGCCTTGTCAAGTGCCTTGGAATCAAGCTGGGGAGAGCTGTCAAGATCATGGCTCACGTTGAAGAGCTGCGCCTCCAGTTTGATAAGCATTCTTCCTAAAGAGAGAGAGAAACGTCCACCACCGATGATCGATGGCTAGCACACAAAACACACAAGCTACACCATTTCTATAGCCTTGTATTACATTGTTACCCCGATTTCTTTTTCTTAAAGACATTAAGCTGTCCCCATGTATCCAGTTAAACAGTATAGCTACTTGTAGCAAAGTATAGTAGATCCCTTTTCAAACTTTCATTACAAAGATGTTTTTGTTTTATAAGGTGCATATTCTTACATGTACATAGTATAGCTTATTGACTATTGGAAATTATTGAAAGTTATTGTAACTATTGAAGTATGTATATAAAATGATTATTGTATGCAGAAAAAAATAGATTTTGTTGTGAAAAGAGTTTATTCTGTGCAAGATGATTTCTACACTACATAATGAAAATTGCTAACAAAAGAGAAACTGAAAATGTGCATGCTGTCATTGAGCTCCTAGTGATATGTCATTGCTCTGCAGGGGGGGTTCCCTGTTCTGCAAGTTGGTCCAGTACTTCCTGCCCAGCTCTTTCACGAATCACCTAAAGAACACACACATACAATGACTCTCAACTGATCCAAAGCACTCACTGATATCGCACCTACCTGAGATTCACACAGCTTCCTGAGCTGCTCTTCAAGAAACTTATTCTTTTGTCTCAGTTTTTCAATCGAGTCTCGTTGGGTCTGTTCGATCTTGAGTCGATCTTCAGCTCGATCTCTCTCCTGCTCCAACGACTGCAGGAGAAAGAATACATACAATCACACAGTGTGTGTGATTCTAGGTCTACGTACCTTAACATTGCGAGTGAGTTTGATATTCTCCTTCAGCAGTTTTTTCTCGCTCTGTTTCAGCCTGGTATTGTCTATAGTCAGACCCTGCACACACACACACACAACACATATATCATTGAACTACTTCTCAACCATGACCTCTGAACTCCGGAGGTGTTCTAGCGATCGTGAAACACACCTCGACTTTCTTCTTCATGGTCTGCATGGCGATGTCCGTGTCTGACTTGGCCTTTCTCATGGCGAACCCTGAACTCTCACTGGACTTCTTGTTGAGTGTGGTGTCCATGTGACGACGGAAGTCCTCGTAAGAGACGGCCCGAGGCACAGCAGTGTTGGCGCTCCCAGGAGCAACAAAATCCCTACTTGGCTGATACTTGTTGGGGAGTTTCCCTCCGACACTAGGAGTCCTGTGAGAGAGGAAGGACCATCATCAGTGACACACATCGCACACATTCTCTCTCTCTCTTTCACCTGGCATCCAAACCTTGATCCGCCAGTTGTAACTCCTTCACAAACCTCCGGAGGTCATTGCACTCCGCCCTCAGCTGGACCAGTCGGTGAAGACTGATTCTGAACACCCCAGACACTTCCTGTGCAACTTCTGACGCTCTGTTCTGTTGTTTGATCTGCTGCTCCAGACAAAGAACCACTTTCTCTCCCATCAACGACACACGTTCACACACTTCAAGCAACCTGAGGTTGTGATGAATTCAAATCACATTATTTTAGAAATTAGTGTCTTTGTGGAATGTGGATTATAATCTGATAAGAGTTTATTGTGTTGTCCCCTCAATATTAACTTATTAACTCACTGACCTCCTACTACCGACGCCATCAGCGGCTCCTTTCAACTCTGTGAGTGCTTCAAAGAAATCCCTGACGGCGGCAAACGGCGAGATGTAGGCCTGTTGTAACAGCCGATCCTCGAGCGATTGCTGGCCTGAGGACTCGCTCCCCGCGGCCATTTCCTACTGCTAGCCACCTCTCAGCACTCTTCCGGTGGATGGGTATCTTCTTGTGACCTAACACAACGCTATTTAGCTACACCACATTGCAAACGAGCCGACAAGCGAGGCGCATAGTTTCGGGGTTCTAATTAATGCACACTTTGTGGAAGATGCATAATTTCAATTTTACATAACGTCTAACGTTATACGAATAAATAGAACAAAATTATGTGTTCAGTGTAGTATTGGAGATGTGGGAATTGACTTTTTGTATCACTTCTGTGTACACCAAACTCATCTGCAGTGAAAATAGATACATTTCACTGCATGCAGTTTCAAGCCCAATTGATACATGACACCCAAGCAGGAACACTCGCAGTCCCTGCCACTCACATGTCTCCATTACCTGGTCATTGTAGGTGTCCTTGAGGTGGTCAAGATGTTTGAGGAAGTTCATCCCCATGCTGCACCATCTCTCAGCCTCCTTGAACTGCTGCATACTGCAATGGAATGCAACAAATAGTGTATATGCCTACTGTTGAGCTGTACGTGTGATAGTATACCTGTAGAGATGGATGCCAGAGTTCCATGCTTTAGCTAGAAACCACAGCACCTCGACCTCTGGGAAGACCAGCTGAGAGAAGAGAAGAAACATTCACTGCCAGCCACAGATTAATAGCATAGAGAAAAAGAAAAGAAAAATGCTGCAATATCTTGAGGAATTCCTGCACCCACCTACCTTGTCCTGCCTGCTGTCAATGAGGCTGATGACCTCCTCCAGCACAGCCCAGGCCTCCTCCAGGCTGGAGGCATCTCTGTTGTAGCCACCTCCTATGAGCAGCTCAACCAGGCTGTGATAGCACTTACTGCAATCAAAGTACAAGGGAAGGAACTCTAGCTGCAATCAACATCAGTAATAGCAGTGATAATAGCAGGCCCACCTCAGCTTGTCTCCATCCAGTGGTGCAGACTGGCGATGCCGTAGGATGGCTAGTTTGAGTGCCTTTATTGCGATGTGGTGGACTCCCTCCTTCACACTCAGTGCAGCCATGATCTCATAGGTCTTGGCCTCCACTGAGGGCAGTCCAGTGATGGTCTCGACCACACCCTCTAGGTCTTGGTGGCCTAGTTGCAACTTGGACTCAAACTCGTAGAGAGCCAGTAACGAATGGGTGGGGTCAGAGAAATCTTTGACCCCACCCACTTCCAACTGTTTGCAGACTGCTCGGCATTTGGTGATGTGTTCAAGAACAGTTTCTAATACGACTGACTGGAAGCATGTGTGTGTGTGTGTGTGTGTGTGTGTGTGTGTGTGTGTGCGTGTGTGTGGTTTACAATACGATCCCTATTGCAAATTTACATTGATTTTGGACGATTTCTAGAAAAGTAAATCTGACCTTTCAATAAAAAATCATTGACAATTACTTTTTCTAAAAATCACCCAAAATAGATAGATTTATTTCTTATAGAAATCAAGTTGAATGGTAAGTTTCTAGTCAATATGGACTTCAGGAGTGGTTGGCAATTGTAATAATCATATCATGCAATTTACACCAGCACCCATCCAGTCCCAGTCAGGTAGAGGCAGTGGCATACCTTCTCAGTGAGTGCCTCTCCACTCCTGACCACCTGGAGGCCCGCAGCAGCTGCCATGAGGAGGCACGTCTTCTGCCGACTCAGTACTGTGCTGTCCACAAGCAACATGGTGGAGAGCTTGAAGCAGGAGGCAAACAGCCTCACCATCTGCTGATGGCAGTCGCCACACTGCAGGCCGAGGTTCCACGACACCTTCATGAACCAGCTGGCCTCGCTGTGCCTCAGGGAAGAGGGTGAGAGAGAGGGGAGCTTGGAGGCAGCCATGTCAATGTAGTCCACCATGGAACAGAGGGTGGACACCTTCTCCACAGAGCTCTGGTTCAGAGTGGTCATTTTGATCCTCACCAGACACCTCAGCGCGGTGAGGGCCTGCTGGGGAGTTGAACTCCTCTCCACTAGTTTCTCCAGAGCTAACACTGCCACGCCATGGCAGTTTCGCTGGCCAAGAGATCATCATTAAATGAAAACTTTAATCAATGAGCACATCTAACTTACGTCAAATGCTTGCTGAGCAGCTAGAGAAATCAATCCAGTGGTTTCTTGATCTGTTCCACTGCTGACCAGAGCACCGAGAGACTCCCCAGCTGTTGGAGTGGGACAACAACAGTCACTGATGTAATATATACCATATATAGCTGGAAATATTGACAGTCAAAAAATTTGCTGGGTTGTTCCGCAGAATGTAAAATAAAGATATTGCCAAATTTAAATATTTGCATGTACACATAGTGTATGCATATACAGTGCCAAATACTGGCAGACTTAAATTTGACAATTGGGAGTTTGTCAAACCATCAAATTAAAATCCCTGTCAATATTTCTGGCTATATATTATACGACATATGGTACAATACCCTGAGAGGAGCTGTGCACCTTACCCTGCTGCTCATTGGAGGTGGCCAGTGATATTCTGAAGGCCAGGAAGTGGCACTGCGGACTCTCCTCATCATGTTCCTTGGACTGGGCAACGGCCTCCATGGCTCTGTCATACTCACCCAGCTCAAAGTAGCAGGAACATCTGTTGCGCTGCAGTAGCACCACCTCACTCACAGCAGCCATGATGTGACATACATACATACCATACAGCGAGTAAATATGGCGAGAATTAAATTTGGTGAGTTATTCCGCAAATTGCCAAATTGAAAATCGCCAGTTTTATACGCAGCAGACACTCGCATATAAACAATATAGTGTGCAGAATTAAATCGGCAAATTTAAAATCACCAATCATGCTAAAATGCAAATCCACCAAATTTAAGCCTGCCCGGTTTACCTGCTACCTTCACCCACCTGTAGTTTGGCCAGGTTCCTATCCTTGGCCCCTCCCACAGGAAACAGACTGAGGGAATAATTGTACCAATTGAGAGCTTCTGTGAACTCTGACCTTTCGAACTCTCGATAGGCCTGTTGCCATAGCAACAGGTGAAAGTGTTTGAGGTACTTCTCCTCAAGTGGGTCGCCGCTATTGTGAGCTAATGAGAACAGAAAGGGTTAAATCAAAACAAACACACACACATACGTACGTACATATACGTTATTAAATTATATTCATGTTCACCAACCCAGTATGCAGATTGCAAATATCAAACTTTAATTCTGCCAAATTTTTATAAAAGAATTAAAGAATTGATAAAGAAGGCAGAGTTAAAGTTTGATATTTTCAATCGCAATATTGGGTTGGTGAACAAGAATATAATTGAATAATGACTAATACCCAACCAGAAACTCACTTACAAAAGTACATATACCTGTGATGCAACTTTCAACCAGTTCCTTAGCATCTGATTTTCTCTTCGACTCCAACAACAGCTCCTGAGTAAGACAAGCACACAGCTCACTTCTACACCATTGTACCATGTCCTCTTCTAAGAGGTGGCTCTACCAGGTGCAGGATGTGGACTTGAGGGAGGAGGGGAGAGTGCTTGAAGCGTTGAGATAGCTGCTGGATACCCTTGAAGGCAAGATCACTCCTGAGAGGCATTACAGGAGAGTTGCAAACATTACACATAGAGAAATAGTCACAAAATATTGACTTTGATTTCTCCATTGCAATTGTTTCACCTGTTGTGCTGTTTAGCCATCCTGATGGTAGCCAGGGCAGTGTCAGTCTTGAGGTCAGGGTGGTGGAGCACCTCTTCAAACACTGCAGAGATGGGAGGTGCACTAGTACCACTGGCTCATATGAACAGGGACACTCAGTGGTACCATGAGGCAGTCTTTCACTGGTGCTGTTGTGCTTCAAAAAGATGTTGACTTTGAGCAGCAAACCAGCAGGATGGGAGTGCTCCGAGTTGGCCAAGTCTGAGTGTAAAACAAATAAAATAGGTTCAGAGTGACCTAGGAAGAGAGAGAGAGAGGGGGGTACGTACCCACGGCACTGAGAGCTCTCTGCCACAACTCCCGGTCGTTCCACTCCAGATATGTGTTGGCCATGAGACGAAGAGTACGTGCTTGTTTGTCCCCACCAATATTGGGGGAGCCCCTGCCAATTTCATAACTCTCCCTGCACCAGTACACTAACACGTGTCAACAATAATGCTGACGATAATCGTTGGTCTCACTTTAGCCATGACACAGCTTGCTCATATGCTCCTTTCTGAAACTCCTCCAAACCAAAGTTGTAGCAAAGCATCGCCAAATAAACAGACTGCAAAGATGGGAGATAGTTCACAGGGTGCTGATCTACTGCTACTGGCTCACCTCCAACTGCAGAGTAGGGAGCAACTCTCTTGCTTGCTTGAGAAGTTCCTTAGCCAGATTGTGATGGTCTTGGCCCACAGCCTGCAGTGACAATGGAGCATTGCATACACACAAGCACATAGTGTGCCATCAAGACCTAACCGCTTCAGCTTTGTAACAGAGCACTTTGAAATAAGCCTGGATGTTTGAAGTCTCCTTAGCAGCACGTGGGAACTTTGACCGGAGCTTCTCACAGCACTGCACACAAAGTAAAGAGTACTAGAAAGAAAGTGAGGGATAATTCAAACAAGTTACTTCAATGGCCAGTGTGAGGGAGGTGTCTGCCATGAGAGGGTTCCCAGAGTCTGTACAAAAGAAGAGGAGAATGTATTAAAAGTGTAGATCATAACCCAACCACCCACTCACCCAACCAGGCTCGCCCAGTCTTAGCAGCCAGCTGAAATGAAGCACATAGACATTAGCTTATTGCAAGCATTCGAACCACACTTACATTAATTCTCTTTCTCGTGCTGGCTTCACTTGGTTCCAGTGGGTTAGTGAGTACAACCAGGCTGCAGGCCACATGGCGCACTGCACGAGGCAAACACACTCACAGCAGATAGAATAGGAACACAGTAAAGATATAAAGTTACTTTGTGCATTCAATTGTTTTGGAATGGCTCCAGCATGGCTCAGAGCCACTGTCTTGTTCCACAGAGCTGTTCCTGACTGATATAGCTGCCTGCCTACTGCCTTCACTCTCTTGGACTCTGTACTCTCAAACACTGGCAGGTGCTTCACCAACTGCAGAGCCTTCTCGCACAGTTCGCCCAGTCTCTCGTCATCATGTATCTTCACCAGCTCCTCCAACAAACCTAGAGGAAGAGACAACTAAATTCATTACCTTGAACAGCTGAACGTTCACTAGTGTCATTTTCTCCATGAAAACAATGACAACAAAAAATCATTTGCTGAGCCACTTGCCTTGCAACTGGTAGACAGCCTGAGGAAGGTCTCCTTCACTGTCCATTTCTCAATTTTGCGAACAGCTGCTCGGTTTTTCGCTGAGTCAGCACTCTGCGCATGCGTTACTAAAAATAGCAGTTTTGAGAAAACAGTACGTACTTTTTTTTGCTGTGATTTTATATACAATTATGAAAAAGAGTTGCATTCACAAAAACAGTACCAAGAAGGCGTATATAAATGCATACCATAACGGGCACATGCAGCTAGATACATACTATAGATTTATCATACTCCTAACAATGAGTTGGACACTCTAAGCTGACGGAGAATTGTCTATTTGCATGTCATCATTCGTGGTGATGGTGTCCTGGCCCCCCAGGCCGGACACTGGAGGGGGCTGCTCAACACTAACAGGAACCACTGGCATAGCAACAGGAGGGACAGGTGGAGGAGGCATTGATGAAACAGCCCCTGCAATTAATAATCAAGATATTAAAAAACAAACAAAAAGAGTGAATTTTGTTTGTTTCTCACTTGGTGGGTGTGGTGATATGAGGGGAGGGGGCAGGGACGGGGGAACAAAGGGGACAGGAGGAACAGGGTGGGCACCAATTAGAGCTGGAGGGACCATTGGTAGTGGGTGTGGCATTGATGGTAGCGTAGCAGGAGGGGGGATGGCGGCCGCTACTACTGCTGATGGAGGAGGTAAAGGAGCAGGCTCTGCTTCTAGAGAGACAAGGATCACAAATGAACCATTTCAACACTTGCTGTAAGATACCGTATAGCGGGAAATTTTCGTGGGGGAAAATTTTTGCGTTTTCGTCTTGAATAGAAATTCGCGGGGAAAATTTTCGTGGATTGCGTCTCAACTATACGTGACGACCACATACCTTACAAATTTCGTGGGGGAAAATTTTCGCGGAAAGCTGCCAAACCGCGAAATTCGCAAAAATTTTCCCCCACGAAAATTTCCCGCTATACGGTAAACAGTTTGACTCCTACCAATTTCAGGTTCCGGTATTTTCATTCCAGGAGGACACGTGGTTGGATCAATCCACCCTCCTTCAGTTAGCTGACTCAGCACATCTTGGCTCTTTACTTCACTCCAAGGTATGAGGGAAGTGCCGGAGGAGAGCTCCCAGAAGTCAGTGAAGGAGGCGCCCTTCACACCGCGACCAGGGGCCCAGGCAAGCTGGATGAACACACAATGGACTCACAATCACTTCATTTATTATTATTATTATTATTTTAATTTCAATTCCTTTACAGTACTATAAAAATAATGGTGCTGAAGAATAAAAGTCACACACATGCAGAATTAGAATTCTAAATGTCTACATGCAATGCTAGTCCAGATACAGTGAGCAGTTCTGGCTGGAGTGAGTCAATGACAAGAGCTTACCTTGCATGTGTTTCCATTGAGACGGAGGTCCTTGAGATGGTTCAGAGCTCTCAATGCATCTGCTCTCTGGACCATGACAATGTAGGCACACCCCCTTGCTTGGACCAGCTGGAGAGAGAGAGAGAGAGAGAGAGAGAGAGAGAGAGAGAGAAGCTTACTAACTGAACTACTACTGGAGATCAGGAAAATTTCGCCAAANTCACATGTGCCAAAAACTGGAAGTTACTGTATAGCAGGTAAATTTGGCGAATTATTCTGCAAATCGCCAAATTTAAAATTGCCAAACAGTTTTATATGCACGCATGCTCATATAAACAATGCAGCGTGCAGAATTAAGTCACCAAATTTTAAATTGCCAATCATGTTAAAATGTGAATTTGCCAAATTTTAAGCCCACCAAATTTACCCGTTATACGGTAACTTAATTTCTGCTGGCCTTATATTATCTCCATAATGATAATAATATTGTTATAACTGGGTACATTTGGAATTCAAGTTATGTGATTACAATGCTCTATTAATTTCTGTGATCTCGTGGTTTGCCTTCCCTAGGACCTAGCGGCCCGTAACATCCTGGTGGGAGAGGGGGAGATCTGCAAGGTGGCTGACTTTGGCATGCTGCGGGAGCTCCCTAAGGACGACAGCATCTACACCATGCAGCACAACATCCCATGCCCCGTCAGGTGGATGGCACCGGAGTGCATCTCAGAGCGCCAGTTCTCAGTTGGCTCTGACGTGTGGAGCTATGGGGTCCTCATGTGGGAGATGTTCCACCCTGATAAGACCCCCTACGAGGGGTTAGGCAACCTGGAGCTGGTCACCAAGGTGGGTGGGAAGTGTAGCTAGCTCTGTCTGAGGTGAGGAGCATTGCAGGCAGTGATGGTTGTGTAAATGATGTGCAGGTGATCCAAGGACATAGGCTATCTGTTCCTGAGAATGCCCCTTCAATTATAGGGAGAATAATGAAGTCTTGTTGGAGCAAGAACAGAGAGAAGAGACCCAGCTTCCTTCTCATATCAACCTTACTCACTACCAAAGTTACACTCTGACCTACATGCATGACAAAAGTTTGTTGGTTTTATTTTTTTTGCAATGAGCTGCTCACGTGATCTTTTGTTTCGTTTCCTGTTGTGTTTTGTTTGTGGTTTCTATGGTAACAATGTGGAGTAAATTGAATTTTAATGAGCTCTAATTAGAATTCAATCGCGAGCTAATAATCACTGGCCATGTCAGCTGCTGTAGCTGCTCCGGAGTCAGCTCCCCTCTCCATCTCGCCCTCGAGGTCCCTAGCCAGCGACGTGGACAGCGAGTATGAGTGCGAGCTGATGATTGAAGCCTTACAGAGGGAGCTGCAAGCAGTCAGGGTATGATAGCATGTGCTGTGTTGCAACTTGGTGCCAGTGTACGTGTGGTTTCCCTGCCACAGAGTCAGCTGGCATTCCTCACCCATAAGCTGGATGCCCCACAGCAGCAGGCAGACCCCCCTCCTCTCTCTCCTCCCACTAGACCCCCCCAGCAACAGACACACAGACCTCCCAACAAGAAGGTGGTGGGACCCTTGGCACCAGCTGCCACCACCTCTGACCAGAGAGAGGTGTGGAGATACCTCGACGTGGTGGACAAGATGGAGGATAAAAGATGGAAGATGAGGAAGAAGTGTTTGCAGCTGATGCAGACGCACATTGAGCAGCAGCTGGTGAAGCTGCAGGAGAAAGAGCTGCTCTTGAAGAAGAGGCTGCGCAGGAGAGAAAAGAAGATAAAGGTTCGGCTACAGCTGATTTTGACGCTGCCATTCATGAACCAATTGTGAGGTGCTAGTTACTAAAACAACCTGTCTTCATTTCTCAGGCTGAACGACTCAAACTGAAGCCCCCTCGGTTCAGATCTCTGGGTCAGGATGACACTGCTTTCTTGAAGCATCTTCCCCAGAGCACCTTCTACCAGGTGAGGGAATTGAGTAGCGCAAGCCATGGTAAGAATTGTGACTGCTTCCTCTGCTACAGATTGTGGGAGAGGAGCACAGGCTGAGACAAGCTGGGAAGCTATCGTCGTTGGCTGATATCAAGGAATTCTGGGAGTGTATGCTTTCACCGATCAAAGCACTGACTCCTCCTCCTTCTCACAAACCACACCCATTTGTCCCCCTGGAGGATGAAGATGAAACGAGTGACTCGTGGGCCATCACAGCCCTCCCCCGTCACCCCTCCCCAGTGAGAGACCCTCGTCCTCTCCTCTCCCGGCCTAGTCAGCAAATGATATCATTATTTCATTCCTACAGGTTCGGAGTACGCCACAGGCTTCATCCACTGTACCAAGATCCACTCCCAGTACGGACATGTTCAAGTTTGTTCCTGTAAGTCTACATCCTAACATTGATGTGTGCCATTGTTTTACTACTGACTACCTAATGTGGTGTGTGATCCCCCTCAGGGTAAGCTGCCTGAGATAAGATCAATCTCTGACATTTTCAATGAAAGAGAGAAACTGATGGAGGTATGTTTGCGCATCAGACAGTTTCTAGCTGTATTATGGAACAAGAAAACCTCCAAGAAACTCCTTTCCATCCTATACCTTCAGGAGAAGCAAGAGGCGGAGTGTCTCCATCGCATCCATGAGCTGACTACCGAGAGAAGGAGAGTGAGGAACATGTACCAACAAGCCAGAGCCAATGAAATGGCCATGAGGAGACTCCTACCTCAACTACCGTCCTTTGACACATCGCCAAGTGAAGATGATGTAATAATGACATCATTGGTAACATGTAGTTCCAGTGAAGCAGAAGTGGAACCAACTCAGAGTCAGAGCAGTGAGTCTCTTGAAGAACATCACAGAGAGGAGGTCGAAATTGCCGATAGAATCTCTGCCGAGTCAACAATCACTCCAATCACTTCTCCACGACCAACCAGTGAAGGTCAGAGGTCATTGGATGATCTTTCACCCCATCGTCCTCGTGTGTGTGTCCCACTGACAATGGACTCAGTGCTCCAACAGAGCACCATCGTCATGGTAAGAAATGATGTCATTATGATGTCATCGGTAATTAATTATCAACCAATGCAGGAACCCAAGCAGAAGAGTGCTCTATGGTCAAACTACCTCAAGACTGGAAACACTTGAATTGAAACTTTTAAATATATTCTTTTTTTTTTCCTTTTTCCCACAATGTCATCATGATCGATGTGTACAGGTCAATCTTTGTATGTTGCACTGTTTGAAATTTCATTAATACATTCATTAAAAATACCGACGGCAATAAATAGAACACAATCGTGAGAATATAATAGCCCATGGTCTTTAAATTAGATTATGCCTAAGGGATTGCCCGTGGGCTACATTAGGAGCATAGTTTGTAGTTCTGAATTCTTGTTCCAAGTATGCTGGTGTCGGATCGTGGTAGTATGGTGGGATGGAATAATGAGAGAGTGGTCCCGTTGCCATGGGCGACGCTCCCCCAGGGTACTGTGGATAAGGTGGTGCGTGTGATAGCACTGGAGGGGGCGTGGTCAGAGAAGGGATCATGTGAGCGGCAGCCATCAACGGTTTGTCGTCAGTCTTGCTGTCGTGGGAGGTCAGAAATGCTTTAGCAAAAGGATTATGTTTGATCTTCATCTGAGTGATCTATGGGACAGATGGAAACCCAATAGCCTTGACAGAGAAGCATTGAATACTAAGACAAAATACTTGCAATAGTTCCAGAGCTAGTCTGTGGCATACTTTAATATTATACCTTCTCATTTTGGTAGGCAGTGACAGCAATGAACTGTGTGGGCTTGAAGGTGTGTGAGGAGATGAGAGGTTGTCCTTCTAGCAAGGAAGACAGCTGTACGACGTGAACACAAGGCTGGTAACGGTGGAGGGAGTTTAGCTTCACCTGAAACAGAGTAGTGCAGGCATCGTCACATTGCTGACAATGATAGCCAATTCTGGTATTACAAACACAGCATTTCTGAGCCATAATTGAATTAGTTAAGGGATAGATTCCTCAGTAATAATGTAATAGTAAACACAGAATAACTCTTTCACACTCACAGCTACATCAGTTGTTTGTCCTCACCAACACAATGTCCCTCTAGGACATGCTTTACCTTTCCATTGCCTTTCTCTTTGTTGGAGAGCTTCAATTTAGCAAAAGAGACGACCTCCTTCATCCAGTCGGCCCCACTGGCTGGGGAGGAAGGGTGCACATACAAGGCAGGCTGCTGGTCTGGGCTGTCCGTGATGGTGGAGCCAGCCTGCCACTCACCATTGAGGAACCTCCATCTGTGAGGGTGGGTCGACTGGAACTGCAGCAGGACAGAGTACGAGAGAGAGGGGTCGAGGGAAGAGAGGAACACTTGCAGCGAGGGGAACATCCGTCTGCAGAACCACAAACAACCATGGTTGGTTGCAAACTAGAAATGCTACGACCATTATTATCTTATCAAAATTATCATCAGCTAGTAGCTGCATGTTGTACCTTCCAGCTCTGGTGACTATCATCTCGTTGGTGATGGAGTGGAACTTCTGCCACAGTTCTTCATTCTCCAGGCTAGCACTACAGCATTGTCTTGACTGGTCTGAGGATGACTCTTGAGAGTGCTGCACTGATAGAGCTGTCTGGAAGTCCTTCCATTCCACTACAGCGCCTCCAATACTGAGAGCAGTGTGTAACTCTTCCATGTTTGAAACGTACATGTATGAATTAATAATGCTGTATAGCCTGACACTGTTTGTGTGTGGCGGTGACAACTGCAATAGTAGCAGCTGGACTGCAATGAATGCGATTTTGGGATGCCATTTATACAAAGAAACACGCAGAGAATGCAGCTAGTGAATATCAGCTTGGAATAGATATGATTTAGATTTATTACGGTACATTATTGAGGGAATTATAAAATGGTACACAAACTATATAATATACAGATTAGAATCAGTTATAAAAGCAAATTCTTCTTGTTCATTTTCAAGTCGATTTTCAGTTCTATCTCTCCATTGGCCACATCCACCAGTAGCATCCTCTTGGTCCACGGGCTGTCGCCATCTCTCAGGAGGTCATTCAGAGCCAACTTGGCACAACCAAGAAAATCTAGACCAAAATTACAAGCATGAGTTTAGTAAATGCTGTAGCTACTGCAGTAGTACTGTTGCAACCTAACCATTGGGAGAGAAGAGGTCCTTGTCAAACACAGTCAGCTCCAGCACCTCAGAGTTGAGATCATGAACAGAGAAGACCATCTGATGGGAGAATGTACACACAATGACAACACTGATAGAAGAAGAGAGAGAGAGAGGTACTGACTGTGAAGTTCCATTTGGGATTGAGGGTGGAGTGTATCACTGGTGTGTGCTGCTCCTGATGGTCCCCAAACTTCACCACACAGAAAGGATCGCTGCGTCCATTAGGATCCTTGGCCAGGAGGTCAGACGCCTCCACCACCGTCACAGAGAGCATGCCAACACTCTCCTTCAGCGTCCGCATCTCTGGAGAGAGAGAAGAAATAGTACATGACAGGCACACACTCACACACACAGTCTGCCTAAAGAGATGCCACAATCATACGTTTCTCTTTGTCCTGCCTCTCTTGTTTCTTCTTGGTGGTGATGTAGGCCAGACTGGCCTTGGTGATCTGCTGCATCCACTGGTCCCTCACCCTGTCACTGTCAGCCTTCAGCAGGATCTCCTTCTCCTCCGAGGCTGTGACTAGAATGAACACAGACCCACCTAGGTCAGAGAGAGAGAGAGAGAGAGAGAGAGAGACTCAGTCATTAATGGAAGACAACTGCTGAGCACTTCATGGCATGTGAAATTGTGTGAATTCTTCTCCCATTAAATTTCCTGCTATACTGTGCGATACTGTAACAATCTCTCACCATGCTGTGCTGTTTGTTCACTAGTAGCTTTCCTTATTCTCACTCCATCCAATAAGAATGGCTGTGGGGGGTATGATGTCACACATTACCACACACATAGAGAGAAAGGTTTATGTATGAGTTTTAACTGCACATTTGTGAGTTATAACTCACACATGTTAAGTTATAACCACACACACGTTGAGTTATAACTGCCCACATCACATGTATTAAGTTATAACTGCGTTCATGACCACATTCAACCAACCTACCGTTCTGTACATGAGAAACTCATTCTTGCCAAACAGCTCCAGATCGGCTGCAGTGGCTGCCTTCTTGAAGAACAACTTGGGTTTGAGAATGAGAATGAAATCGTTGAACAGAAACACATTCACATCCTTGGCTCCTCTAATCTGTACACCAATGAACAGAACCACACGTCATTTTGCTCTACTGTACAAGCACTCTGAGGCAGTAACTGTCAACCACATGTCACTTTATTCACTGATAAGAAAAAAAGGCTCACTTTAAAGAGCTTTCCCGAGTGCAGCAGTCTCCGTGAGCCCATGAAGTTGGTCTGTGAGTTGAAGACCAGCCTCTCCTCCAGGGTGAATTGGACGTGGGTCTGCAGCCACTCCAAATGTTCCGTGTTCTCCTTCAGTCTCACTCCCTCGTTAACCTGAGAGGGACAGGGGCGTGGCTCATTAGCTAGATGATGATGTCGTGATTACCTCACCTGATCACAGAGTGTCTCGGCTTCATTCAGAGCCTGTCTGATATCCTCGTGGTCCATGTGCCCACCAGGGGTGTACTCCAATATCTGCAGAGGGGGACGGACAGAAAGAGTGATTTACAAACAAAACAAGACATACAGATTACAGTCCTTCGATGGCTTAGGGAAAGAACAAAAACAAAAGCTCTGCATCTAATTCTAAAATATTCTTGTCCTAGTTAGCATATTCATGAGATGATTCTGATTAGCATATTCATTAAGTACACACATCCCATAGCTCCGACATGTTATAACATGCCCCATGCACCACCCACCCTCTTCACTAGCAGGGGATATTTGGTGACCCTCTGCATCGGTTTGAGGAGGAAGCTGCTCAATGGCAGCCCTCCTGTCCGTGAGTCCTGAGCACACCGCTGCTCAAACTCCTTGAAGGCCGGGTCAGAAGACTTCTGCTGCAGAAGAGTGCAGGCGTTGAGCTGGCAGCTGCACCATCGGATATGGGGGGTTAGATTGGGGATCTGGGTGGCCAGAATGTCACCAATGCTGCGGACAACAGCTCCTGACGTTCTCAGTCGAACTAGAAAGGCACTGAGCAGGTCACTGCTGCACGCGATCAGCTCGTCCCAGTTCACAAACACCTTGCTGAGCTCCTCGGGAGTGAGGACGTTGTTTTCAGCCATTGGGTCGAAGAAGATCTCCTTGACCATTTTGAGACTGTCCACGTAGTGCCTCTCTGAGGTGAGCAGCTCAAAGATGGCTTCCTGACGCTTCCTCTCTTGAGCTGACACAGCTTCAAGGATATCAGGACTCACAGAGTCAGCCCCTGCAATAACGAGATATATAGAGAGAGGGGGGGGGGGGGATGAATATCATGTGCAATTGTATAATTATTGACTGTTTATTTTGGGATAAATCTTACTCAATGATTTTCAGTTCTTAGAAGTTAGATAATCAGAGAATTATAATCATTGAGTGAAAATTTAGGCATAACAAACACTCTATATACAACTGTATGTATGCAGCAGTGTGCTGGCTCACATCTGGTAGGCTCTGAGGTAGAGGACTGAGGCTCTGTGAGATTCTGGACGTAGTTTGAGGGGAAGAGTCCCGTCTGTCCGTTGACCTCGCCCCGCCACCACTCTCCCTCCTGACTCAGCACCGTCACCACGCTTCCCTTGTGGAAACTGAGCTCATCTGCTGACTGGGCAGAGTAGGTGTAGAGGGCCAGGACCAGGTTGTGGGTGGGGGTGGGCTTGGCATCCTCCAGGACGTCCAACAGAGGCTGGGAGGACAACACAAGACAGACATACCGTAAACGTGGAAATATTGGCGGTAATTTAATTTGGCGATTTGGGTTTGGCGGTAGGCCTTAATAGATTATGCCAGCCTAATTTCGAGCATAATAGGTACTTTTGAGCATCAAGAATTATGCTAGCATAATAGGCTGAATTTTGTGACCATCCCAGCATAATAGGCTGGTATTTTGTTGGAATAACAGCACCTAACTGGGGTGAATGCTCTAGCTGCCACGGTATATAGTCTCCGACTGTTTCATCAGTCACCTGTATTGTCTGTTACACATTCTTTAGTGTTCTTTTGGTAAAGCAGGTTAACTCACAAAATGTGAATTAACTAGTTTAACTACAGAAACACATAACTATCCTAATGGTCTTTCAATTTGTTCGTGCTTCTGTTCATTAAAAATCTATAATTTCTGTGACATAATTATTATTTGGTAGTAATAAGCATAATAGACAACTTGAGAAGCATAATAGGCAGATTTTGGAACATAATTAATAGGGCCATTCTTTGAGCATAAAGTAAGAAAAACAGGCAGAGTCTTGAGCATAATCTATCAAGGCCTATTTGGCGGTCTCCAACAAAAAAAATTGCCAGTTTTAAATTTGGTGGTCATTGACTGAACACTCGCAGAATTATATGTATGGCGAAATATTGGTGCTACATTAAATTTGGCGATTTCCGAGACAATCGCTAAATTGCCAAATTTAATGTACCACCAATATTTCCATGTTTACGGTATTGGGAACCCACTCACTCACACACTGTATGTATCATGGAGATGTATGGACTCACGCTTCTAGCTCGGCCCAGTTGAGGAGGCCGACTCACAGCTCCACCCACTGCCACACCCACTCCACCAGACAGACTGCTAGAACTAGTGGAAACTGGTTTTCGCTGACTCAGCAGTTCCACTCTGTTGGCGGGGAACCATCCTATGGTCCTCTGTTTCCCTCGGCTCTGGAGCTCCCCCTCCCACCAACCATTGGACGCTTGCTTACGAACCTAACAATGACATCATCGTAAATACCAGACCACACCCATTTCTCCACCCATACCTTGACGAGCTCTCCCTGGGTGAGGCTGAGCTGTCCCTCCTTCTCCGTGTTGAAGGCAGCCACCACCCGCGCTATGAGGGGCTTGCTGTGGGTAGTGACAGAGGAGGAGGGGCCGGGAGCAGGGAGGCTCAGCTGAGAGTCAGTGGTAGGAGGCTGGGCGGGCTTTAATTGGACATAATTAGAGGGGAATACCCCCGTTACACCCTTCAAACTTCCAGTCCACCACTCTCCTTCTTTGGCAGTCACCTACAGACCAGCAGCAGAATGTGTTCATTGAACTACTCCTATGTAGTCCTATTTCCACACACAGTACCTGGATGGTATCTCCAGCAGAGAAAGCCAGGTCACCCTCTCTCTCTCCCTCGTAGTCGTAGATGGCCTCATACAGCTGCTGCTCCTCTCCCCCTGCAGCACCAGGTCCCTCTGGGGTAGCTGTTCTGGACACCTTCTCTGGCACACTCTGACGCTCACCAGTGGCTGGCCTGAGGGCAGACAGCACTACAATAGCAACAGCAGTCATGTGACAATCACATGCAGCTCACATGGTCTCCTGTGGCTGTTCCTCGACGATCTTGACAAATGTCTTGGGGAACCAGCCGACCTTCCCATCCAGCTCCCCAGACCACCACTTCTCACTCTGCTGGTAGACGGACACCACAGCCCCCCTCCTCAGGGAGAGGTGGTTGTCCTTGGTGGCCTTCCAAGAAAACTTCACTATTGCTTTCAGAGGAGGCGGAGCTGCAAAATTGAAATGCTACTGTAAAGAACTGATACAATATTATTACATACTGCTGCTTAGCAACGTAATTTTTTTATTAGCACTTTTACAGATTTTCAACGAATAAGTATATCTGATCTTGGGGCGTGTGCATGTCGATGTTAATTTAAGCATATTAATTTTATACTTCTTTGTTGAATAAATCAATATTCGTGGAAAACGAACGCTTCAACCGTGAAAACTGCAAAAGTTATAAGTACTGGAACATTTAAGTGATACCTGTCATGCAAACACTTACAGGCTGCTCCCTGTTCATCAGGCACAGGCGCTGCAGGAATGAGAGAGATAAGATTAAACCAACTTGGCAACTATCAAACACCATAGTCACTCACAAGCTGCTGGCTCTGTACTCGGTTCAAAGGGTACGTCATAGTCGGGATCTGGTGCTGGTTGTGTGCTTGGTTCATAGGGTACATCATAGTCAGGATCGGGGTCTTGGTCTCCGCCCACTTCCTGTCCCGGTCTCTCCAGGTAGAGCTCAGGCACCCAGCCCTGCTCCCCATTGGCCAGACGGACCATGCTCCAACCAGGGGATGTGTCGTGGCCAGCCAGAACAGTCACCATGTCCCCTTCCTTGATGCTCACTTCAGCTGGGTCATTAGTGATGAAGTCATAGATGACTCGCAACTGCTGCTCCGCTGTTTCCATAGCAACAGGAGATGTAGAAGTTGCTTGCATGGCAACAGGAGGGGTGGTAGTTGTTTCCATGGTAACTGGAGGTGTGGCAGTGGGTATTTTAGTTGTCTGTTGTTTTGCAGGTGGTCTGCTAGTAGCCTGGACACTGGCTACCTCCTGAGATGGCAGACCCTTTTCAAACAGCTGGCTCAGTCTAGCTACGGAGTGTTTCTTGGCTGGTTGGGGTTTCTCTCGGAGGGGGACAGCGGGGGGATCACTACTAGCAGTAGCAGGGGGTGTGGCACTAATGGGTGGAGCCTGTACTTCCTGTGCCTGTTCCTGCTCCGTTTGTTTCATCGGCTTTAACATCTGAGAGGTGTTCTTCTGGAAGTTGATGACGCTGGGTGAGGGAGGTCCCCCCTGGTCCCAGGAGGACATCAGGTCAAGGAGGGTGTTCTTCTTCTCCGCTGGTGACTTTGGCTTGCCCTTCACTGGCTTCTCCTTCTGTTTCTTGTTGTTAGCTCCGTAAGGCGTTGGCTTGTCAGGTTGAGCTTTCTTCTTAGCTGCTGGAGAGTCCTGGGGAGGTGGCACACACTCAATGTACATCATACTAAAGTCCATCTGGTTTGAGAATGCCGGTAGAAAAACTTGAATAACAACTTTCTAAATATCCAACTGATTTCAAAATTTCAAGCACCATTGGCGTCGATCTTCCCGTTCTTTTGGTAGCTTTCTACACCTTACCAATCAAACGTTAGCTATTTTGTCCCATAGAAATAGTATGGTTATGAATCTCATTAATTCACTTCCGGCAGCATTCTCAAACTAGATCGACTTTAACACTGAGATTAATTCCTTACTTTCTGTTGTTTTTGTAGCGCTGCCTTCCTCTGCTGCAGCTCTTGAACCTTCTTCCGGACCTCCTTGTCTTTCTCCTTCGTAGTCTTCTCTGGAAGAGGGGCGGCTGTCACTGGAGGTGGGGACGATGGCTTACCATCCACCCTGCTCTCTTTGGAATGGCGGAGATTAGCTGGTCTGGGAGGTAGAACGGGCTTGAAACTAGATTGGCTGGTCGTTGTCTCACTTATGGAAGGGACAGGACGAGATACATTCAGGTCAGCTTGGACAGGACGAGGGTCAACTTGAACAGGACGAGATATATTCAGGTCAGCCTGCAATAGATATACCGTATATGGCTTAATTTTCGAAGTTACTTAATTTTCGTGGATTGTGCTATTGCAGATATTCGTTGAATAAGTTTCGCAGATTGATATCATTCCTGTGCGCACGCATATGAGCACGCAATTTTTCGTTGAACAATTTTCGCAGATAACGTTCGATCCACGAAAACAGCGAAAGTTAAGCGGTATACGGTAAAGAATTGAAGCATCAATCAAACATAACTACAATTAAACATACCACTACAGAGTCAAGTGCTGCCTTCTTGATTGCCATTTCCTGATCTTTCCTGATCTTCTCCAGCCTGGCTTCCTTCCTGGCCCTCTGCTCCATCTCTATCTTGATTCTCTCTGCCTCCTTCCTTGCTCTCTCGGCCTCAATGGCCCTCCTCTGCTCCTCCTCTCGCTGTCTGCGCAGCTGCTCATCAAATGCTCGTTTACGAGTCACCACCATCACACGAAGTTCACGAGTCTTGACCTCCTCTGACTGATACACACCCTTCATTGCCTACACCACACACACACACACACACACACACACATTATAGCAAACATTCACAATTGGTTTTGCTACGTAAATGATCTTTCAAATCAAAACAGTACCAAGCAAGGTACACAAATGGACTGTGTGTCAACACTGTAGTTAATGTTTTCCAAACCATCATCACTTTCACAGTCCCTCACACACACACACACACACACACACACACACACACACACACACACA
>CAXIPT010000013.1:927518-958340 GCA_964030475.1 Tethya wilhelma
TTGTTTCATCGGCTTTAACATCTGAGAGGTGTTCTTCTGGAAGTTGATGACGCTGGGTGAGGGAGGTCCCCCCTGGTCCCAGGAGGACATCAGGTCAAGGAGGGTGTTCTTCTTCTCCGCTGGTGACTTTGGCTTGCCCTTCACTGGCTTCTCCTTCTGTTTCTTGTTGTTACCTCCATAAGGCGTAGGCTTGTCAGGTTGAGCTTTCTTCTTAGCTGCTGGAGAGTCCTGGAGAGGTGGCACACAGTCAATGTACATCATACTAACACTCAGATTTATTCCTTACTTTCTGTTGTTTCTGTAGCGCTGCCTTCCTCTGCTGCAGCTCTTGAACCTTCTTCAGGACCTCCTTGTCTTTCTCCTTCGTACTCTTCTCTGGGGGAGGGGCAGCTGTCACTGGAGGTGGGGACGATGGCTTACCATCCACCCTGCTCTCTTTGGAATGCCGGAGATTAGCTGGTCTGGGAGGTAGAACGGGCTTGAAACTAGATTGGCTGGTGGTTGTCTCATTTATGGAAGGGACAGGACGAGGAGATACATTCAGGTCAGCTTGGACAGGACGAGGGTCAGCTTGAACAGGACGAGATATATTCAGGTCAGCCTGCAATAGATATACCATATATGGCTTAATTTTCGCGGATTGTGCTATTGCAGATATTCGTTGAATAAGTTTCGCAGATTGATATTCCTCTGCGCACGCATATGAGCAAGCAATTTTTCGTTGAACAATTTTCGCAGATAACGTTCGATCCGCGAAAACCACGAAAGTTAAGCGGTATATGGTAAAGAATTGAAGCATTAATCAAACATAACTACAATTAAACACACCACTACAGAGTCAAGTGCTGCCTTCTTGATTGCCATCTCCTGATCTTTCCTGATCTTCTCCAGCCTGGCTTCCTTCCTGGCCCTCTGCTCCATCTCTAGCTTGATTCTCTCTGCCTCCTTCCTTGCCCTCTCGGCCTCAATAGCCCTCCTCTGCTCCTCCTCTCGCTGTCTGCGCAGCTGCTCATCAAACGCTCGTTTACGAGTCACCACCATCACACGAAGTTCACGAGTCTTGACCTCCTCTGACTGATACACACCCTTCATCGCCTACACACACACACACACACACACACACACACACACATACACACACACACACACACACACAAACACACACATTATAGCAAACATCCACAATTAGTTTTGCTACGTAACTGATCTTTCAAATCGAAACAGTACCAAGCAAGGTACACAAATGGACTGTGTGTCAACACTGTAGTCAATGTTTTCCAAACCATCATCACTTTCACAGTCCCACACACACACACACACACACACACACAAAACAGTGCAGACGGTACCTTGAGTGTGTCAGAGTGTTTCTTATACTCCTCGGTCATTCTCTCAGTGGTCTGGCTGTTGTAGGTCAAGTTGGAGCGGAGTCCGGCCAGTGAGGCAGCCAGGCCTATCACACTGTCCTTCAGCTGCTGCCTCAGGTGTTGGTGGGTGGCCAGCTCTGGGTTACGGGTCTGGAGCACTCGTTGCAGCTCCTTGCGATGGTGCTCAAGGGAGGAGAGCTGGGATTGAAACCCCTGCGTGTGCGTGTGTGTGTGTATGCGTGTGCTACTCCATACTCATAATACTGTATATGGTGCCTGACTACATACAATCACACAGAGCATGTGATAAGGATCACCAATTAGTGGTGATACAAACAACTTACATTGAGTTCAGTTTGAATTTTGCTAAGCTCCGCCTTCCTGACGTCATGTGACAGTCGTAGGCTCCTCAGGGAGGCCGAGAACTCCACACAGAGGCTCTTCTGCCTCTGAGCGCTGGCAGCAATGCCCACCCTCCTCTGGTCCAGGTACTGCAGCTCCTTGTCCAGCTCCTCACACTGGACCTGCAGGGAGACAAGGGACTTCCTCTCTCTGTCCCTGTGCCCCTCCAGCTCTTGCTGCCTCTTCCTGGCCCACTCCTCTTTCCTCTTCCTCTCCAGCTCCCTCTGCTCAGCCTCGCGCTGGAGAACAAGCCTCTGCATCTGTCTCTCTCTCTCCTTCTCAATCTCCAGTGCCTTGCGACGCTGGCGCTCCAACTCAGCCTGGCGCAATTTCTCTGCTTCACGTCTGTGTAGCCAGTCATATCACATGACATCACATGATTATCACATGACCACCCACTCACTCTTGTTGCAGCCGTCGTTCCTCCTCTTCTCGTTTCTTTCTCTCCTTCTCAGCCTAAAAACAAACATCTTTCAATTTCAGTAAAACTTTTAGATATTCTAGTAAACTCACAGCCTCTCTCTCCTGTTGCTCCTGTCGAGCTCTCCGTCTTCTCTCTAATTCAAGGCGACCTGCTTCGAAATTTTCTTTTCTCTTGTCCTCGAAAGAGAGCAGGCTATCCTCACCACCTCCTCCTGCAGCAGTGGTAGCTCCAGGGTTCTTACGATCAGGAACACTGGTCTGGAGGAGCAGACAGAAGGTGATGAAACAGCTAGTGGTAGCGTCCATTACCTACCTTCCTCTCAGCGGTTGTCTTGGTCGCTGATGATGCTGCTGTTGTTCTGTCGATGGTGTTGAACTTGGCTGGTCCGGGATAGAGCTCCGATGGCAGTGTGCTAGGGAGAGAGAGACCCGCCTTGGCCTTCTCAAGAAGGTGCGATGCAATGGCAAACTCATCAGCTGAAAGGCGGCCATCTCTGTCGTAGTCAGCTAGCTCCCTGGGGAGGGAGGGAGGGAGGAGAGAGATAGGAGGGAGGACAGCTAGGGATATCACGGACCTACCATATCTTGGCCAGAATGGAGTTACTGAGACCACTCTTGGTCAACAATGGACGAACAACATCACCTGTATATTATATGCAAAACCATTACATCATAATGATATCACTACAATAACGAGGGATATATACCTGTTAGGAACCCCGTCTTGTTTCGGTCCATGGTGTTGAACTGCATGACATACTTCCTCTTGTTTGCTGTGGTCATCGCCCAGCCTTGACTGAGCGTGCTCAGTGAGACACCGAACCCCACGCCAGCTGACGAGGAGGTGCCCCCAATCCCACCCAGAGATGATGGCGACGTAGGCTGGTTGAATCCCATTCCAGAGAGCGGGGTGGACCAGGAATGAGACAGGGAGGAGGCGGCTGGCGTACCAAACTAGGTACAGAAGAGATGATGCTAATAAAATAAGCAATGAGAGAGAAGTGACTGGCTTACGTTAGAAGAGAATGAACTTCCCTCTTTCTGAGCTTGGCGGATGAGGGTCATGGCGTTGCAAAACTGGGCCTTGTTTATCTTTCCATCTTGGTCCGTGTCCACAGCACTCCTGGAGGGGGAGGGGCAGACCACACCTCATTACATTCCTAACATTCTTATCAACATTCCTACCATATTTGGGCGAGTTTTGACGGAGGGAGACCTGACTTCTCAAACACCGACTTCACCTGCTCACCTAGACACAAACATTGGACAGGAAATGAGTCACTTGTGGCACAAGAAGAATTGTTCCTTGTATGAAATGGAACCCAACACAGCATCATATTCACCACACAATGGATGTACACAGGCATATACATGCACATGCACATGCACACATGCCTAGATGGTGACATTGAATACCAGCACCTATTGAATGAGCTAGCACACACACTGCTGAGTGCACCATTGGAGCTGTAAATTGAGTGCAGCTGACCAGTGAGGCCACCATCAGCTCACACACACACCACGCCCTAGTAGTCCTCTCACCTGTAACCACACCGCCAATGGGAAACAGAGAGTTGAAGAGTGCCTCATCCTGCGAGGCCTGGGGCCCGCCAAAACCTGCCATTCCTACTGGCCAACCTGTAAACAGTATCACCAAGCAAAGACACAGTGAAAGGACTATCAACAGAGTGCACTTGTTAGAGTACTTTCACAAATAGCTAGCTCCTAATGGGAAGCATTTCTATTTGGTTTCACATTCAGTAATATGTACTTGAACATATGGGTGGGACAGCAATTAACTCAGAGTTTTGGGAAAAGAATTTACCACAAACATACACCCATGCAGCGGTGAATTGTCTGCAGTGGCACTCACCCCCCGTAGTGGAGCTCCTGCCTGGCATAGAGGAACCAAGTCCGCCATAGGACATCGTTCTGTGCGCGTTCTCTCTCAAGAAAAACTCGTTCTATTCACTGAAAAGTGGGCTGGGTCGTTAATGATGCGAACTTATCACGTGATAATCAATGACGTAATCTGTTTGGACATGTGACTTGTCATGGGGATCGACCATATCAGAACAAGAACTGCCACAGAGGCATTGTTAAATAGCGGTATGACTCATCAGTAGTACGACTGAGAACGCCAGGAGTGATACTGCACTAGTGTGAGTTGATTGGAGCGTCTATCTGGACTACTAGATGGTGAATAGGGTTCTTTTCTCTTCAGATTTTTCAACAAGTTTTATACAGACTAGACCAAGATGTTTCGGAAGCCAGACCCAAAAGGTATTTGTCTCTGATATTAATTAATTACTCTATATATAAAGTGTTGAATTCCAGTCAATTTTGTCCGTTGTCTGTCATCTGTCATGTGGAGTGCGTATTTATTTATCATGTGAAGTGCCAATTTTTGTGTGTAGAACAAATGAGACAGCAGCAGAGGGCACTGCGTAAGACCAACAGGGAGCTGGAGAGAGACAGACACGGACTGGAGAGGCAAGAACGACAACTGGCAAGTGATCTTCAATACTATTAAAATTTATGACATAATTATGATGTCATGACAATTTCAGGAGGCAGAGATCAAGAAGGCTGCTAAGAGGGGAGACAAGCAGGCGGCTGGTGTCTACGCCAAGCAGCTGGTGAGACTTCGCCAGCAGAAGGCCAAGTCCCTTGGACTCAGCTCTCAGATCACCTCTACCGGCCACCAAATGACAGCGATGCAGTCCCAAGCCAAGATGGCCCAGGCCATGGGCTCCACTGCTAAAGCCATGGCAGCCACCAACAAACAGATCAAAGTTGAAGACATTCAGAAGACAATGATGAACTTTGAGCAGGAGTCAACCAAGATGGACATGGCGGGAGAAATGAGTGAGTTACACCAGCTCCTCTTTGTGCAGCAGTAACTCTCTCTCTCTCTCTCTCTCTCTCTCTCTCTCTCTCTCTCTCTCTCTCTCTCAGTGGATGACACACTGGACTCTCTCCTAGCTGGCTCTGACGATGAGGCTGAAGAAGATGCTGTCATCTCACAAGTCCTCGATGAGATTGGAATTGAAGTGTCGGGAAAGGTACAAGTCCCACTCCCACGATTGTCACATTCTATTACTGTATTTTGTCTCTCTCTTCCATCATCAGTTGGCTGGAGTAGGTGTGGCAAACAAGCCCCTCAAGGCAGACAAGGCCAAGGTTGAAACAGACGATCTAGAAGCTAGATTAAGACAATTGCACAGCTGACACTAACGCAATTATTATAATAGTGATATCTGTAGTAGTATTGTTTTTAACCATTGATTTGTGAACCATAATCATTAATGAACGCAAATGATTGAAGCATGCAGCATTTATTGTAGCCTGGCTTTAATTAAGTATCATCATTGTTCAGTTTCTGTGGGTGTGTCAGTTGGAGGGGGTGGAGCTTCATCAGTGGTGGGTGTGTCCTCAGAGGACGAGGGATCGGCCAGGCTAAGGACCAGAGGACAGTGGTCGCTGCCGTAGACCTCCTTCCTGATGACACAGTCACACACGTCAGCCATGAGTCGCTCAGAGACAACAAAATAATCCAGCCGCCTAAAGTTCAAAGGTCAAATGAGACACACAGTACCAAGACAGGTAGTGAAATGGCGTACCATCCTGTGTTCTTCTGTCTGGCATTGAACCTGTACGACCAGTAGGTGTAGGCGTGGGCTAGATCGGGGTAAAGGTGTCTGAATGAGTCGACAAAGCCTTCCTTCAAGAGCTCAGTGAAGTCCTCTCGCTCCTGCGGAGTGAAACCAGCTGTAGCAGTGTTGGTCTTGGGGTTCTTGAGATCTGAAAATAGGTACAATTTTATTACTCCATACATCCATTCCAAGTGTTCCATACATCCATTCCAAGTTCCCCATAGATTCATTCCAAGTGTCCCATACCTATTTCTTGGTGAGCCACGTTGAGGTCTCCACACAGAATGACTGGTTTCTTTGCATCCAAAGTCTTCATGTACTCCCTGAGGTCGACATCCCACTCCTGCTTGAAGTCCAGCCTCTTCAGCTTCTCACCAGCATTGGGAACATCTGCACACATTGTGGGAGTATCAAATGATCGTGATTGAACAACATCTTGTAATGAAGAGTCTCTTCTTACAAGCTGTTAAGAAATAGAAGTCTTTGTATTCGGCCGTGATAATTCTTCCCTCGCAGTCATACTTCTGGATTCCTGGAGGAAAGAAACCACTCAACTAGCTACCATTCCTGTGTCTTTACCTAACCAACGAACCAAGTCCCTTTGTCACACTGATTGGCTTCTCTTTGCTGAACAGTCTACACACAGTAACAAAGAAAAAACAAAACAACTATAGGACTGGAAGAGAATCCTTAACAACCCAGCTAACATACCCAACTCCACTGTAACCCTTCTTCTCAGCACTGTGCCAATAAACATGGTAACCAGAAACACTCAATTTGTCCTGACAAAATTTAATAAAAAATGACATTGAATTAATCAAACCACACCCACTGACCACACCCCTCACCACCGGCATTTCATCCTCTTGGCACTTGGTCTCCTGAAGACAGAAGATGTCAGGATCCTCGTGGACGATGTACTCATGTCCTCCATTCTATAATCAATCACAAACGATAGAGAGGCTGCAGATCATGTGAGTGTCACATGACCACATACCTTTATCCAGGCTCTAATCCCATTCACATTCCAACTGCTGAACTTCTTGCTCCACGGTCTGGGGAAGAGAGAGAAATGATATTAGCAACAGCAGCACACATCTCATGAGGAACGTACCGGCCATCCTTTGTCTTCCCCAGCTCATTCCAAGGCACACTGGCCCAGTCAGTCTTCACAGAGGAGGAGCCAGTGGCTCCTTTGCTCATCATACCACCATCAACATCTTCTTCTCCCTTCTTTTTGGCTGCTTTCTTGGCAGGAGGGGGACCCTGTTGGAGAAACACCAGTCATACAAACTTACTACCACTACAAGACAATGAATATACTTCTTCATTATCAGGCTTGACAGCACCCTCATCTTCAGTGGCTGACTGAAAATCAACAGATAAACATGTTCTTCACATTATTCCACTTCTTGTAAGCATGTCCTACCTTTCTCTTCCTTCCTCTAGGCATGGCTGCACAGCAATGAACCAAACACTGACCTCTTAGGATGCACCTGAGTGATACACAAGAAAGCCACATGGCCAGACCACGAGGGAAATCCCCTAATTTCACTCTAAAGATTACCTACATACCTACCTACCCATGCAAAGATGGCAGAGCTAGAGGTGAATTGGTTTCTACTCCTACTGGTGTTCTGTGTGTGTGTGTTGGTGAAGGTTCTACAACATGTGAGCTCCTCTTTCAGTGCCAGAGTGAGTCAGTGATTCTCTTTAACATTCATGATGGTGTGTGAATTAATGATGTGTTTCCTCCTCTCTCAGATATCAAAACACTTTGTCTCCTCTGAGCCAAAAGAGCTGGTGGAATTGAAGAAAGAGGTGGCATCTTTAAGAGACCGTTTATCAAACATAAACATGACAGTAGGTGAACTCATGCACAGTGTGTGTACACACGACATTAATTATGTAATTGATGGTGGGTGGTGCAGGCCATGCATGTGGTGTACACCAGTGTGTGTCTTTCTACATGTTACTGTAGGATAGTTTTGCTGAACATGCGAAATTGAAAAGAAAGGTGAACCAGAAAGAGCATAGACTGACTCAACTTGGTAAGCTTCTAAGATAACAACGTCAAGGAATTAATTGTTTCATCTCTTCATACTGTGCAGAGAAAGACTATCGCCAGCACACAGCATCTGTCAACCTTCTCAGTGGCACCATATGCAGTGCAGTCATAGTAAGCACATGTACCATCCATGCTATGCCATTATGGCACATCTGTGATACTGGTGTCTTTTCCTCTCTAGCAACTGTTCAGAGTGGTTGTTGTCCTTGCCAACAGATCCACTCCTGTCCTTGTAACCAACCCTTCCTTCCTGTGGCCCCTCTCTTCCCCTCTCTCCTTCCCCACGGGCCTTCAAGGTGAGCATGTGCCAACTTCATATCAGATGAGTCTGGCACTTGTTCCAACTCTGTTGTTGTTGGTATCTAGCCAGGGGGCTCATTGATTTGACATTTGGCTGTGATTAAATCACCCAACCAGCTTGATCTCCCCAATCACAGCCAAACCTGGTCTTTTGTAGCTGATCAGTTTCTAGAGAAACAAAGGCTTTCATCTAGTGTAATGACATTTGTTGTACAGGTTCAATTGGTGTACCTTGCTGGAGCATAATGTGCGTACAGACTATTAACATGGCTGTCTACTTGTGGAGAAGGAAATAAAGCCGAAAAACAACTAACAAAACTGTTACAACAGAAAAACTGAAACTCAAAAATATTTCTACACCTACGTGACATAAACTGATACATTGTTTATGACTACAAATGAATAGGAAAATCAATCTTGATGGGTAGTGCAAGCATTGCACGTGTGTGTGGGTGTGTGTGAAACTAAACAATTCCAATGAAAGACATGTACGATGGTTTATGAAACAAAGGTGTGTGTGTATGTGGAGTGTAAAGTTGGAACATGAAGGTGACNAGCTTGATCTCCCCAATCACAGCCAAACCTGGTCTTTTGTAGCTGATCAGTTTCTAGAGAAACAAAGGCTTTCATCTAGTGTAATGACATTTGTTGTACAGGTTCAATTGGTGTACCTTGCTGGAGCATAATGTGCGTACAGACTATTAACATGGCTGTCTACTTGTGGAGAAGGAAATAAAGCCGAAAAACAACTAACAAAACTGTTACAACAGAAAAACTGAAACTCAAAAATATTTCTACACCTACGTGACATAAACTGATACATTGTTTATGACTACAAATGAATAGGAAAATCAATCTTGATGGGTAGTGCAAGCATTGCACGTGTGTGTGGGTGTGTGTGAAACTAAACAATTCCAATGAAAGACATGTACGATGGTTTATGAAACAAAGGTGTGTGTGTATGTGGAGTGTAAAGTTGGAACATGAAGGTGACGTTTGCGAACTAACAGGTTATTCTAGCAGAGGAAATCGACCTTCACTTGTTGGTCTCAGCGTCTGAGTCTTCGTCAAATGATTCTTCAAACCTCGAGCCGAGAAGGGGGGAGTCTCTCTCGTCAGAGGTGTTAACAGGATGCATAGAGGGAGGTGTGGCAGCTCGTGTAACTCGCTCGGCGAGTGCTTGAATGTCTGTATCTTGGACTCCCATGCCATCAGAGCCGTCGCTGTCGGAGTCACTGAAAGACATATGCAGCTTGAAGCCCTCGCTCTCCAACCCTCCCGACATGGGTCGAGGTTCCTCGGAGAAGTCCATCAGTTTCTTTGGAGGAGAGAGATCCACACCACCCAGCATTGGACTCACTAGTGCAGCACCGAGGTCAGAGTTCATGACTGAAGATGGAGGAGACTTATCATCTCTGTTAATCTTTGGTCTGCCACGTTTCTTGCCAGTGACAGCTGGTGGTTTGGGAGAGCTAATAGGATGCTTCCTCGGACGACCCCTTTTTCTCTTTTGAGGGACAGCAGCCCCCTCGTTAGCATGTTTGATGACAACACCCCCCACGGATGGCAGGGGGTCACCATTTTGATCAACAGATGAGTTATCTTTGACGAGAAGAATCTGTTCAGCCAACTCACTGATGCTAGGCGGCCTATTCTTCCTGGGACGACCACGTCCCCTTTTGGGGGGTTGATTATCCACTGAAATGATAGGGGCACTCTTTTCCACTTTCTCGGGGGATTTTGGCTTACGTGGGCGACCCCTTCCTCTCTTGACCACACCCACCTCATTAACTTTAGCTGATTCGGCATCTCTTTCTTGCTGCTTAGCAACACTCGTCTTTGGTGGACGACCTCTCTTCCGTTTAGGGGGTGTAGCACTCTGAATACTGGTCCCTGTGTGGTCCAGAGTGGGTGTGGCATCATCCGACGGGGGGTCGGGAGGCAGTTCCTTCACCATGACTGTCGGTGGTGGGTCCGCACTGGCCATGGAGGGTGACGACGGCTGCTGGCGTATCTTTGGTGGCCTTCCTCTGCCTCTCTTTACAGGAGAATCTTTCTTTGGGGGTCTTCCTCTTTTCCTCTTAGCAACAGTGTTGCTAGGGGGAGGGGCATTCACTGGGGGTGGACTCTCCTACAGGAAGGATTGTGTAAACAGATCATATTGCAATTATGTAACCACCATTAGTTAGTACAGCCCATACCTCAACCTGCACCACAACTGTCTCTGAAGTCGTGGATGCTGGGAAGATTCGACCGGGTCCTTCGACGCGATCAATGTCCACCCTTGCCTTGGTTACCTCACACTCGGGTAGAGAGAACAGGAGGGTTGCTTGCTCAGCTTGCAACAGTTGAGGCGATGCCCTTGAGAAAGTGATGATCTCTTCTCTCGGTCGTTTCGCAGCCTCTGGCTCTTCATCCAACTCCAGTGGTCTTTTTCGTGGTCTTCCTTGCTTCCTTATAGGGGAGGTGTCAAACAGATTCATAGCTACACCAGCTGAAGAGCTGTCACTGTCAACATTGGTCTCCTCAGAGTTCTTCAAACCCGACCTTTTAATGGCCGTTGCGATGGCTAGATTCTCCGCTATCTTCTCTACCAACAGTTGATTAACATTCCCAGTCACCTTTGTACTACTTACAACTAGTGGTGTCTCCTTTGGACTTGCCTTTGTATCAACCTCAGCCTCGGGCGGCACGGGGTGCTTTTTTGGCCGGCCGCGCTTTCTTTTCACGACGGTTGGTGGCGGTTCGTTGGCTGGTTTGTTCTTCTTAGGCGGCCTTCCTCTCCCTCTCTTTACGACCGCCTCTGGAGCCTGTTCGCTCGCGGTGACAGCAGCTGATGGCTTCTTCAAAGCCGTGGTGGTATGATCTAGAGTTGTTCCCAACATGTGATCAATAACACTCGTCATAGCAGGTTCATTTATAGCTAGATCGCTTCCCAGCGTCAGGCTTTCTTGAGCGGGAGCCATCAAGACGCTACTTCTGACGGCTGTCTCCATATTCAAACTGACAAAGGAGTTGATCAAAAAGTGATGGAATTTTAAACCAATTTTCTCTCTCGGTAATGAGTTTAATTAGAAACAATGACGTCATACACATTAATTAAGCGAATCAGCGAAAAATCTAGATTCTAGAGCGCCAGTTCTTCAAGGTCATCTGGCTCAGCGATGAATGCGCTAGGTTCCTGTCTGGCTGCGAGCGGTAGCATGGAGCCTGAGGTAGTAGAATGGCCAAACAATAGGCTTTGTCCTCCTCCAATGCTAGGCTTCTCTCTGCCATTACTGATGTCAACTTTGGCCTCCCAAGGGTATTCTCTTTTGTTTGTGCTGTCAAAAGTGAATGGGTTTGAAGGCTGTTCTTGTCTCTGCACTGTTTCTGCGTCCTCCAAGCCTCCAAATATCATCCCGTTCCTTGGTTTATTGCTAGCAGCACCAGGTCCAGCCGCTCTCCGTCCAAACGATGGTTTATGAAGCTGAGGTTGAGACGATTCTTTGTGGAGTAAACCAGACTCTCTCTTGCGGAGCTTTGTTCCCGACGAGTGACGACTGCCAAATGGATCATCTTCAGTAGCATGAGCTGGCTTACCGTGGTGCAGATTCTCAATAGTGTCCGGCCATGACTGAAGGGAGGACTTGCTCTGATTAGCACTGCTGTGTTTGTTCCCAAGCGATGGCTTCCCAGCACCCCCTCCTTTGCTTCCCACGTCCATTGTGCTCAGTGTCACACTATTGGGGTTGCTCCCTTCATCAATGGCCATTAACTTTGCCATCAATAATTTCTTTTTCTTCTGTGCTTCCACCTCTGCCTGAGATTGCTGCGTGGGCTGGGATGATGGTTGCGCTGGTCTCCCTGGCTGAGCTGGTGCAGGAGAGCCTCGCTCGTTGCCCACACTGACTTGTGCAGTGGGCTCCACGGAGCTCTTGGTGACAGTGGAAGGAACTGGCTGACTAGCTGGAGGTCCTTTCTGGCCATCCAATGCCTTCAGTTTCGATAATAACAAGTCTTTCTTTTGTTGTTCTTTATCTGCTGGAGCTGGTTTGGTGTTTGATGAGGCGACGTCTTTCTTCGCTGGTTGTGAGGTCTGTGTGTGCGTGGGGATGCTGACAGGCTGCTCCACAGGTTCACTGTCAGTGGCTTGGAATGCTTCGGGAGATAGTGTGACTAGGAGCGTCTCATTCTTGGGATTCACAGCAATGTCCGTCTGAGTGGAGATGATCTTGGAATCTCTTCTCTTTGGTTGGGGGTGTGGCTTCTCCTGTGGCAGTGGAAGGTCTGTCTGTGAACTGGATGATTTGAGAGGAGGTTTGGACTGCAGGGAGACCATCTTGCTGGGAGGACAAGAGAGATCAGTTTGAGACGAGATGCTAGCAAGGACGGGAGCTTGTGACAAACGAGTCGCATTTCTCGGCATGTTCTTTCCAATCCTCTGACTGTAGATGTTCAACACATCCATCTCTTTCTCCTTGTCCTGGGCACACAATGAGATTCTCAGCTCAGTATATAGGTTATTGACTCAGCATTATCATATCTTACCTTGACTTGAGCTAGGAGTTTCTGTGTTGTGTTTCGGAGGTCCTCATTCTCGTGGGCCAGTGTCTTGTTCTTCTGCCTCAGTCCCCTCACCTCCTGGTTGTGGTTCTTGCCCATGGCCTCCATGCCACGCTCCAACTCCTGGCAAACAATGGAGGTAGTTTCATCAACCACAATGGAGGAAGTACGTTTTCAAAACTAACCGTGATTTTAGTCTCTCTCTCTTTCAGTGAAGACTGCGTCTGTTGTAACTGTACGTTGAGTTGCTCTCTCTCCAGCAGCTGTCTTCTTCGTGCTATCTCCTCAAGTTTCTTCTTGCGATCGTTGATTCTTAGCATCTCCTGACGAACGTCGTTCAGCTTGTGCTGATACGACTGTGATATTTCTTGAGTCCGTTTCACCTGCTCCTTCAGCACCCTAACCTGGTCATAGAACAACACATCTCTTAATACTTACAGTTGACATTATCGAAACGAAAAAATTATATAATAAATGTACTATGACACTACTATTAATTTTTGTGGGTACTAATTTTAGTGATTTTAGCAAATGAAAGCATTTTCACTAATAATAATAATTACTTAAGTACGCAAAAAATTTTTGACTGAAATTAAGAAAAAAAATTCACTAAACCAGGTACCCGCAAATAATAGTTGTTCTTAATTAATAAGAAGTGCTGTTATTCCAGTCAAGTGTGTGCCTACCTCCTCAGCGTGTCTGGCCAGGATCTGAGGGAGCTCTCCTTCTTGTGTTTGGATCTTGTTCAGTTGTTTCTCCTGTCTCACTTGCAGTCGGTTCAGGAGTCTGTTCTCCTTCCTCATCTCCTCCAACTCCTTCCTGGTGGCCGCCAGGTCATTCTCAGCTCTCCTCAGAGCATGCTGCTTTGCTGATAGCTCACGATCGCGAGGAGACGACATGAAGGAATAGTCTGCTGTTTTAGCAGCCCTACTCTTACCTAGATAGACAGAGGAGCAAATCAACCATGCCCACATCATGATGTATCTGTGCAAGGTGTACATGTGTACTACAAACTACTGTGGTACATACCTTTTCCCTTCAAGCTCATTCTTTTGGTGGTAACGTAGTGGCTCTTGGCTTTCCTAGAAATGCCAGGATCAGTCCTGGCTGCTTGCTTCTGTTTGATGGCTCGTTTCGGCGTCTCCTGGTTCGGCGGCGGCGCTGGTGGAGGTTTGGTGGTTGCGTTCACACGCACGTCTGAGTCGTCTTCTTCAAAATCGTCAGAATAGTTGCTCTGTTGGTCGTCATAATAATTGCTGTCCATTGTTTTGAGCTAGCTCCTTTTGAACTGGTTGTTGTGAGCGCTCCAGTTACTATGGATATAATGAGGTGTTCTAATAAAAGCACATTCCTCAAAGTTGCGCGAATGTAAACATTTACGTGTTGCTATGACAACCAATGGTACGGTGTGTGGGTGGGGCTGATAAAGATGAATTATTGCAATAACAGACAGACACACAAACACACACGTATAGACTATTCTACGACAGTACTCATGTTACTGGAGGTATTTGAATTTAGCGGTTGAGTGAATAATTCCGAGACGGCTTCACCATGCCAGGAATGACCACGTCGTCTTCTTTTCTTTCTTCTCTTTCTGTGTTTGCGCTGCTCGTGATCTTCTTGTATCACATCACTGGGCTGCTGCAATGGAGGCAGTCTCACTGGCCGGACTGGAAATGGCCCATCTTCGTTCTCTTGCATGTGTGTGGTTTGATGGCTGATTGTAGAGTCATCTAGTTCATTAGGACTTGGTGTTAATGTTAGCCTGGTATCGCTTAGTTGGGAATGGTCCAATCCAAGCTCACCATGTGTTACACTGGTGTCCATACTCCTACTGCGATGGCTGCGGGGCTGTCTCTGAGGGAACACTGAGCTCTCACTGCTCCGTCTCTGGCTGTGCTGCAGTGAGGATGGCTCACTCTGAAGGTCTTGGTAGCCACTAAAGGACCAGGAGAGGTGCTGAGAGGCTTCACACGAACTGGAGTAAGAGTGATCATGCACGGGAGAAGCATCACGGAGCATTGCTTCAACACACTCCCTCTCCAATTGACTGTTGTCTAAATTATTTTGAACAAATCGTTCATCCATACTGTTATTCCCTTGCTGATTGTCCCTCTGTGTCTCCACCATTGAAGCATCAAAGTTGGGGTACTCCAGACTGGTGTTGGCCTGGATCTGCTTGTGAGGACTGTGGCCCGTCATTAGAGTGATGTGCCCACGGATTGGGAGCTCAGAGTAAGGTGGAGGTTCCTCTCTGGCTGGACGATGGTGTACAGGCGCCGACTGGGAAATGAACGGAGATCTTGGTAAGCTCTCCAAGCCTGGGTAGATACTCACTGCACGGAAATATAAAGACAGCAATAATACTATGGTCTCAGGAACAGTTGGATTTACAAATCAATAAACCAATGTCTATCAACAGAACATCAGAATATTTTGCAGCTGGCTAGTTCTAGTTTACAACACAATGGTTCAATAATTTACCACTGGGCATTGATTGGAAGGGATCAGGTTCCATTAGACCAATTTGTCTGTTTCTTCTTGACGGAGTGCAGCCCATTCTTGATCTTCTGCTCTCAGTCTTTCAGCGCGCGTAATAGTGTTACTTTACGAAGCACCTGACCGCTAAATAATGTAAACAAGATTTTTTATGAGTGGGCGTGGTATTTAGCTCTCCAGCGATGAATACTCGGAAATTTTGAATTTCCCGGCAATTCCGCGGCGCATGCGATAACCAATCAATTTGCAGGATTGTTGCGATAGGTGCGTAGTAAACAAATCAACAGAGAGCGAGGATGAACAATGAGCTCGCCTTCTTCCAGCCTGAGAAAGATCAAGAGGAGTCCCCTACCGGGACAAAGAAGGTACTTACCCTAGATCCTAGCACTGCATTGAAAGTGATCATAATAGAAAACTAACAGTAAACAATACAAGCAACTTGCTTTGAGATTGATAACACAACAGTGTGATAGATAATTGTGACATCTTAGATTCTATGTTGCAATAGAGGTGTGTGTAATGTAGCAATCTGTGTATATATATTCTCTCATTCATTATATATAGTGTCCCGTTCCGCCATCCTGGGTCAGTGAAGGCCGAGGGTCCTCCTCAGCCCTCTGCTGTCCCCACCTCCTCCCACACCTCTATCCTGGAGGGCATCAAACACAGCACTAGTCAGAGCAGCAGGAATGGAGTGCCCTCCGACTCACAGCTCCTGGGCTCCATGGCAACGAGACTAGCACAGGTGGAGAGAGAGCTACTTGCCGCTAAGAGGGAGATAATTGATAGGGACAACCTCATCAGACAATTGAGAGAGAGGGTCAGTGTGTTGGAAAGGTCTTGCAATTCACCTCAACAGAAAGAGCTGCAGATGAAATGCCTGGCACTTCAGAATCAGATTGATGAAATGGAGGTACGTTTGTTGTTATAATTAATAATTATTAACTTTATTAAAATTACATTCTTGTTCACCAACCCAGTATGCAGATTGAAAATATTTGGCAGAATTAAAGTTTGATATTTTCAATCTGCATACTGGGTTGGTGACAAGAATATAATTTAAGACTAATACCCAACCAGAAACTCACTTACGAAATTATTAACTTTATTATTGAGTCATTGTCATTATGTTACTTTTTGGAATGGCAGGAGTTTCTTAATGACTATGGAATGATGTGGGTAGGCGGAGCTTCACCTGCTATCGACCAATCAGATGGCAGCGTGTGGATGCCAGACGACTCAGTGGCAAGAAAAGATGATGAGGTTTCTGTGAACTATGACCTTGTGATTCAAAATGTGAAGGAGTTGAACGTTCTAGCTGGAGAGGGAGAGAGTGACATTGAGAGCACAGCCAAAGGAGCTCAGCTGAAGGTACTGCATGTGCAACACTATCACTCATGATCATACAGTGGCCCTGAAGGCTCAAACTGATTTGCTAACCAATTTTTGATCTAAGCTATTTGTATTTTCCAAGCAATTTTCATCTAAGCTGTTTTGTCTAAGCGGTTTCAGTCTAAGCCATTTTCATCTAAGTGATTTTTTTTCCAAGTCTAAGGCTAAGGCTAGGGCTAGGGCTAGGGCTAGGGCTAGCCTCATAAACCAGTCCCTCCCCACTGGTTTACGAGGCTAGGGCTAGGACTAGGCCTAGGGCTAGGGCTAGGGCTAGGGCTAGGGCTAGAGCCGTTTTCATAAAAACCCTAGCCTCTATTCCCTAGCCCCTAGCTCCAGCCCCTAGCCCCTAGCCCTATCATACAAAATTGCTTATATGAAAATCTCTTAGAGGGGTTGAAAATAGCTTAGATCAAAAATCCGTTGCAAAATCAGTTTGAACCACCATGGCCACCGTATGATCTTACAAAATCTAGTTTTTGCAACTTCATAGTCATGCAAAGCTTAAAGATTTTATCCACACACACACACATACACACACACACACACACACACACACACCTATTAGCGTGTTGATCCAGTTCCTCTCACCCTCTACAAGAACGGTGTGGTGATGTTCAGTGGACCGTTCCGCCCCTACTCTGATCCCTCCACCTCGGCTCTGATCAGAGATCTCTCCGATGGCTACTTCCCATCAGAACTTCAATCAAGATTCCCAGAGGGGATACCCCTCCAATTAACAGACTGCAGGGACACTGTATACAGAACTAGAGAGTACAGGGACTTCTTTCCCGGGAGTGGCCAGCCCCTCGGAGGGACCAAGGGACCATCAAAGTTACTAGGAGAGCGCCAATCAAGGGGACATGACAAGGAGGTGTGGCACACTCCAGGTCCGAAGCTCTCGGTGGAGCAGTTCCTGTCCCAGCTTCCCTCGTCAGTGGTGAGAGGGGGGAGGGTGGTGGATGTGAGGTCAGGGATCAGCGAGATGCTGAAGGTACACCCACTAGCTCACTACACATTTACCAGTGTTTAGTGTCACACCCACACACACCCACACAGGGTAGTCCTGGTCATGTGACTTTGGTGGAAACACCTGTTTTACAAGAAATCAAAAGCCGTCTTGATGTGAGTGACGACCTTCGACCCCCAACCCCTGCACATCTCACAACTCTCCGAATTAAATCAGAAAATGGAGATCAGGTGAGCAATGGAATAGATCACATGACTATCATGTGACTAGAGATGCTCTGCCTATTATGCAGATGTACATTCTGAAGATGAAGTACCACGATACAATAGGAGAAGTTCGACAACACATTGACAGACTGAGACCGGCGGGCTCCCTGCAATCCTACCTGTTGAAGAGCTCATTTCCCCCACAGACATTCACTGATGCCCACGCTACACTGGAGCAGTGCGGGCTCATCCCAACTGCTAACTTATTCATGTGCCAAAATAACAAATAGATTGAAAATATAAAGTTTTTATCGTTTATTTTTGTGCAGGAATAATTGAATGAATGTTATTGTTTTCTTTTTCAATTTCAAGTTCGTTTCACTACATCAGTCAGTCCGTGTTCCTGGGCCACTTCGGATGCTTCACTTTTAGCTCCTACTCTCATTAGCAAACCAACCACTGTCTGGATGCCCCGCCTACACACACACATACACACACAATTCATACAGACATAAGACTAAAATGGATGGAGCACCAGAATAAGACACACACACACACACACACACACACAGACTGACCTTGTGTTAGCTCTCTCCAAGTCAGTTTGTGTGGCAGCTGCTCTGTGCAGTTGTTCCACAAGGTGGAGCAGGAACCGCACCAGTCCTTGGAGAGACCTCCTCACCACCCCACTGTCCTTGAACCAGGAGGAGGGCAGGGTGGAGATGACCTGAGGCAGAGACACAGACAATGGCACAACAATTTAATTTATGAGGAAAACAAAACAAAACAAAACAAAACAAAAAAAACAACTGTCGGTGAATGTCGTGGGAAAAATTACTACTATTCCCAATTCTGAATCTGCAATAACTTACTGTCTGAGCCTTGGTGACAGAGAGGAGGGAGATGGGACAGTTTTGGAGAGAGAGAAGAAGATATCTAAAGATGGAGAGAGGGGTACAAAGTTGCAACTATCCACCCACTCAGTGACCCCTGACCTCTGACCTGTTCAAGAGCCCATCAAACACCAACTCTTGGAGAATGTCTTGATCAATAAGCCCCGCCCACTGAGTGATGTTGCCTAGCAACTTGAGACAGCTCCAGAACTGGCGCTGATAGAAGAGGTAGCGCGGTGAGGAGGGGTTCTCCAGCTGCCTGAGGGAGACACCAGGGATATACCATATAGCACAAAAATTTGGTGGATTTCAATATTGGCAGATCGGCGGCTTTAGTAAGGACTGCCAATAGTAAATCCACAAAACAGTCACTTTTGCATAGCACATACGGAATACGTGCAATTAAATCCGCCAATCATTAAAATTTCAACAATCTGCCAAATTTTATTCCCTAGCCCGCCAATATTTTGTTCTACATGGTAATAACATCACAAAACACAATATCCCATCTTTCTTACTTCGATGCAAACAGAGGGATGTAGACATCATTATCAATGGCCTGGCGCAGCTTCAAGATGGCGGCATTGATGAGGGAGCGAGTGGGTGTGTTGTCGGGGGTGATGGTGGGGTAGTCCTCCATGAGCTGCTGGACGAGGGACACCAGTCGCAGGGTCTGCGAGGAGGAGAGAGGGTCCCACACCCCCTCCACCAGAGCTACAGAGACACATGGTACGGTGCTCATGCACACATTACACACACTGACCTCTGCTGGTGGGCCTCACCAGTGATCTTGGGCACCACGGCCTGCTCCACCAGACGAGGGATGAGCTGCAGGTCCTCGTCCTCAGGATCAAGGTCGTGACCTTCTCTGAAGCCATAGAACATGAGCAAAGAGAACCAGGTCATGTCCTCCAGCTCGAGGGGGCAGTGGGGGTCGAGGGGGTTCCAAGGGAAGAGCTGGAGGCGGACGAATGGTGTGAAGATCTTTGGCAGACACAGGGAGACGAAGGCCTGGCTGTAGGAGGAGGGGAGGTGGAACTTCCACTGCTCAAACCTCTCCTTGATGATGGTCAGCTTGCAGAAGTCCTCCACCACATCAGAGAAGACACCTTCACTTTCAGTCACAACCTTATCTGGTGGAGGAGAAGACAGCAGTCGCTTGAACATGGCAGGTTAAATCAAGTTAAAATGAAAGCAGAAGTAAATTAAAAATTACATAACGTAACAGATCACTGTACATGCAAAAAGTCAACTGGACTATTGCAAGCTTTTCTCCTACTGTATAATTTGATGAATTCTGCAATAAATGCATTGCCTGATCACACTCACTGATGCACTGGCCTATTTGGACACACACCTACACTGGCCTATTTGGACACACACCTATATCACTGATGAATTTCATTCTGTTTGTCTCCAGTAGTTCATCATCGGAGGAGGTGCCATCGTAGTGCGGTGCCCCGCCCACTCCTCTCTTCTCTCGTCTCCTTCGTCTCCTGCCCTCCCTCTCAACAGAGCGCAGCTGTCTGGCTTCCATGCCCCCAGGCTGTTTGCCAGTGGCGTCCATGGTGGTGGTGGTGGTACACTCCTCGGCCTGGTCCCTCACGTCCTGCCTCCGCCTCTCCACCAGGAGGTCAGCTCTCTCCCTGAGGGCAGCATGGAGGGACCTCTCCAGACCATCAATGACCACATTCTACACAGTCAGATATCAGGAACAACTTAATATTGTCACAAATATAGAGAAAAATTATATTTTCACGCTGAGGTAACCACTAAAATGAAGGCACCAAGGTGCATAAGCCTCGGTGCAATCAACTAGCATGATGCACAACCATACATGAATGCATGACCTCGTCATTCAACCTTTCCTTTAACTATGACACAACCAACCTCAAATTCTAGCCTGTAGCAATCAAGAATGTACTGAGTTGTGGTCAGCCTAGTTATAATAACCTGTTTGGAAAATTGTTGATGCTTGTAGCACTTGCAATACAGTACTGAAGCTTAGTTCCTTGATCAGCGCCAGTCTCATATATGAGCATGTGTGAGTATTCACGTATCACGCAGGTCAATAATTCGGGCTCTTTCTTCTTTGTCTTTGTCTTTCTAACCTTTTTTGCCTAGATCTCGCATACATGTTGAACACCAGACGACCAGAAGAGATGAGAGTTTCTAGCCTGCTTGCTACCACTCTTGCAGAATGTTCATGATTATACCAGCAATTCAAATTGCCAATATCAGCTGCACAATCTATTTCCCTGCACTCAGTGTGAGGAGTCTGGACTTGAGGCAAAAGGCTTTTTAGCTTCTCTAGCTAAAGAATATGCTTGGATAGCTGATTTCTTGGTAGCAAAGCCATTATGCCATAGATAGTATAGGCTATATAGCAGAAGCCTGGAGAAGCTGTTTTCACAAAATTACTTTTTACGGCGCGGTGTTAATTGCATTCCATTTCCGGTATGATTACGTCACTTACTCTGAATCAATTAACTGCATTCCATTTAGCGTCACGTCTTCCGTCTTCAATGAATCTCATTAACGAAACCCAACTAACATTTTCTATCAGTAATTCTGTGGTATAAATAGGGACTCGCAACTATATATAGTAAGTGTGTTAGTGAAGCGGGGCTATGGCAGGAGTCAAATACTGCCTAAGGTTCACCACATACATGGTCTGGGGGCCGTGGTGAGTCTCCCCTGAAATATATGCCTCGCTTACTGCATACCATTCAGTTGAGCATATAGTTGGCCCCACCTACTCGCAGAACCTATGTCAGTCATAGCGCCTTTGTGACTGGCATGCCGTGTACGGGGTAGGTGGGGTATTAAGGGATGGAAGGTACGTGTAAGCCCTTGATCGTGCAGCGCTAGCACAGTCATAATGACAAGGTCAAGGCTCGTACTGGAAATCCCCGCTCAACCTTTTTTTTTTTAAAATTTTTCTCCATAGCTATTGTATGGCTGTTGCAAATGTGGTCATATCTCGGTCTAGGAAGGTCGTATTGAGCTGGGGTTGGTACTGTTGCGATCAGCTTGAAGAGATTTAGCTTTATGTACACATTATTAAGCTTTCTAGTGACTGCAACTATTTCTATGCCACAACACAATTACATGTTAGGCTTGTTGACTCTAATGCGTCATGGCCGCCTGTTGTATGTGTGGTCATAATAGACAGACGCACACACAAAATGATCCTCATGCATAACTATATAATGCTCACAGAGTGGCATGTATCCACAACTATATATCATAATTTACCACTCGTCTGAAGTCTCACAGTTCACTATAGCGTATCTACATTATGTTCATACACCAAGTATAAATGAAAGCACCGCAGGTGCACAAGCCTCAATACACTCATGTAGAATGCAAAACTAAATATGCATGCATGACATTGCGTATAAAAGAAGACCATGAGTATTGAGACCCAAGTGAGCAGATTAGGTACACAGCCTAGTCTATTCCATGCAAGCTAGGCATGTTCCAATTGGCCTGAGTGCAGGAAAGATCATGTTGCTGTGGGCCACTCTTTGGTGGGATTTGAACTCAGTTTAAACTGAAAATTTATTGGTAGGTAAAACTTGAACAGTTACACTGCTGATGCTTGTTTCACACTGATATGCATCTGAGCTACAGAGACTGGTCTCTCATCAGCTACTGAGGTGAGATAGTAAAGGTTAGTCTGGCAGCAGTGATACCAAAGTTCACTCAGTTATAGTAAACAACGCAGTATTATCGTTCTCAAAGTTACTTACCTGGCTAAGCAGCTAAGCCTGCTAGCTCTACTGTATTTCTAGATAACGCACACTATGCACGGGCGTGATCAATGGGTGCGGCTTCTAAGCTAAGCGCTCAAAGAAGCACAAAAGCCTCAGATCTCAGAAACCACAGTGTTTTGCAAGATTCTACACGTCAAATTTCAAGATAATCTCGATTAATGAGCGTAAGTACCTTCTACTTCGTCTCTAGAGCTGCCATTTTTCAGATAATTTAGTAACAGACGCACACACACACACACACACACACAAAACGACTACCGTAATCCCCTGCACGTGCTACGCACGCGCCGAGGCTTAATGAATACACAAAGTAAAATGAACAATATTAACGACCCATTGCTATGTCAACTTCTTTCACTACTTTCACTAAACGACAAAAAATGGGGAAAAATTAAAACGTGAATTGCTAAACACATGCAAATTTCCTATTTTCAAAAGGTTTTCAACACAGCTTACCTTCTCAGTGAGGCAGTAGAGCAGGTCTCTGATGTAGCCCCTCATCTGCTGGTAGAACTGATAGTCCACAGAGACAGACGCTGTGTGCTCCTCCAGCTCAGCTATCTCCCTCTCCGCCGTGGTGCAGTCATCTTCCATCCTCTCCAGTCTCTGCCGGTGGCTGGAGTGGGTCTCTCTCACATCCTTCAGTTGGTTCTGGAGGCGACTCTTCAGAGAGTCCATTGTAATGGGGACCAGTTTCTCTGGTAGTTGTAACCTGTTCATCTGGTTGGTAATATCTTGCTGATTAACAGGAGCGGGGGGACTAATTGAAGGAGTGAAGTCAGCGAGACCGGGATAGAGATGGGTGTGGTCTACTAATGAGAGGGGTTGTGCTGTGCTAGGGGGAGCTCTAGACGTGGGTACGTTCACCCTCACCCCCTTGTTGATCTGTTCCTCCTCAAACCTGTCCTCGTCCGACCCACTCTCGGCATTCTCCAGTGCCTCCAGTACCTTCATCTGACGGGAAGTGTCGCTACGACGACCAAATGTACGAGCAGGGCCCTCCTCCTCGTTATCACTGTCATCACTCTTATCGTACTCATCTTCTCTAATTAGACGGGACTTCCCCTTGGCCGACTCATTATTCACTTCGAGTGTCATGTGATCCTGTGTTGTAATTCCACCCCCCAGTTTTCTGAGGATCTCTCGTTTCTTCCTTGCAGCGTGGACCATCGCAGCATCAGGGATGACCCCTGACCCCAGGCGATGGGACAGTGAAAACAGTGGAGCTTCTTTGGCTTCATCTTTGTCACCATCCTCGTGAGACTCAAGCTGTATGGCTTCTTTCAGTCTCTTCTCTTTTCGCTTTTCTCTCTCCATCATCTTGGCCACCCTCTTGGAGTGGTTGGTCTTCTTCACTTGGAACACCTCATCTTCCTCAAGGTCATCGTTGAAGCTCAACGCTGGACGACTTGACAACAGCTGGAGAGAAGGACAGAGTGGAACAGATGGTGCAGGTAGGAACATACCTGGACTCTTTGTCACATACCTTGGAAGAGACGTTGGGTTCTTTCTCAGTGTCATCCTGTAGAGGAGTGTTTTCATTTTTGGTGGGTTCCTCTGCTGGATGTTCTTGCTGTGTCTCCTCCTCCTCGTTCTCCTCCACAGAATGCACCACCTTCCTTCGGAACTGGCGCCCTCGGGGCCTCTTGCCAGAGAAGAAACTCATGACGGTAAATATTCTAAATAGAGCACACCCTGGTTGGGTTTTTTGACGACCTTTACCCATTGCGTTCCTCGTTAGGTAAAGGGTCGTCAAATAAAATGCTACCAATTTATCATGTCAGAGAAGAGTGTGGTGTTTGTGCACTCAGAGCATCTGCTGAAGACTGCAGAGAAGAATCCCAGGAATGGCAAGAGGGTAAGTAACACACACACACATACTTGATCGATAGTGTGTGATCACACTCAAGTTTTCACACACACACACACACACACACAGGGACAGCTGGTGTACTCTCTCATCAAGGCGTACGATCTCTTGAATGAGTTAAAGTGAGATTACCCCTGTCATTTTATACCATTATTTGACATGTTGCACTGTTTCTCAGTGTTATAGAACCGAAATTAGCAACCCATGATGACCTTTTGACCTTTCACAGTTCATCGTATCTCAACTTCCTAAAGAAGCACCTTCATCACGATGGTGACGACCTGTCAGCACGTGATGCACAGCAAGCGGAGGAGTTTGGACTAGGTATGTATTTTTCGGGTTGTTTATATAAAATGTGAGAATTTCCTGACCTACAGCATGTTGTATGAACTTGTGTGTCTGCCCTCAGGCTATGACTGCCCCCTGTTTGAGGGGTTGTATGACTACATACGGAGCATCTGTGGAAGCACATTAACAGCTGTTGATTGTCTGGCTGGGGGTGTGGCTAGAGTGGCCATCAACTGGTATGGTGGACGACATCATGGTCTTAAGGATGAAGCTAATGGATTCTGTTACTGCAACGATATAGTTGTGGGCATATTGAAACTGCTGGAGAGGTTCTCTCGAGTGCTCTACATAGATGTAGACATTCACCATGGAGACGGTAAAACACCTGCTGCCATCTTAGGCCAGTGCTAGCTAGTCTCTTTCCTGTGCAGGAGTTGAAGAGGCCTTCTACCATTCATCAAGAGTCTTCACTCTCTCCTTCCATAAACACTCACCTGGATTTTTTCCTGGTACGTTCATACACACTCAGTTTATTACATGTGCCACTCCTAATATCCACATGTGTTACTCCTAATATCCACATCTGTTACTCCTAATGTAATATCCACATGCACCACTCCTAATTATTATCAATAATTCAGGGAGTGGTGGCATTGATAGCATTGGCCAGGGAGCAGGCAACTACCACTGCAGTAATGTACCTCTCCAAGATGGGATGAGAGATGACCAGTTTCACAGACTCTTCATGAGGTGAGCTGAGATTCACTTGAGATTGATTTGATTCAAACTGTCTCTTTGTTCACATAGAGTTACATCAGATGTGAAAGACTGTTTCAAACCTGATGTAATTGTGATGCAATGCGGTGCTGACATGCTCAGTAATGATCCAATAGGGACATTTTCCCTCACCCCCCATGGCTTGGGTGACATTGTCCACTCTGTTCTGCAATGGGACGTGCCCAGTCTGTTGCTAGGAGGAGGGGGGTATCACTATGCCAACACTGCACGATGCTGGACCATCTGCACTGCAGTTGCTCTCTGTAAGAAACTGACCAATGAAATTCCAGAACATATAATGTTCAAACATTATATGTTCTGGAATTTCATTGGTCAGTTTCTTACAGAGAGCAACTGCAGTGCAGATGGTCCAGCATCGTGCAGTGTTGGCATAGTGATACCCCCCTCCTCCTAGCAACAGACTGGGCACGTCCCATTGCAGAACAGAGTGGACAATGTCACCCAAGCCATGGGGGGTGAGGGAAAATGTCCCTATTGGATCATTACTGAGCATGTCAGCACCGCATTGCATCACAATTACATCAGGTTTGAAACAGTCTTTCACATCTGATGTAACTCTATGTGAACAAAGAGACAGTTTGAATCAAATCAATCTCAGGTGAATCTCAGCTCACCTCATGAAGAGTCTGTGAAACTGGTCATCTCTCATCCCATCTTGGAGAGGTACATTACTGCAGTGGTAGTTGCCTGCTCCCTGGCCAATGCTATCAATGCCACCACTCCCTGAATTATTGATAATAATTAGGAGTGGTGCATGTGGATATTACATTAGGAGTAACAGATGTGGATATTAGGAGTAACACATGTGGATATTAGGAGTGGCACATGTAATAAACTGAGTGTGTATGAACGTACCAGGAAAAAATCCAGGTGAGTGTTTATGGAAGGAGAGAGTGAAGACTCTTGATGAATGGTAGAAGGCCTCTTCAACTCCTGCACAGGAAAGAGACTAGCTAGCACTGGCCTAAGATGGCAGCAGGTGTTTTACCGTCTCCATGGTGAATGTCTACATCTATGTAGAGCACTCGAGAGAACCTCTCCAGCAGTTTCAATATGCCCACAACTATATCGTTGCAGTAACAGAATCCATTAGCTTCATCCTTAAGACCATGATGTCGTCCACCATACCAGTTGATGGCCACTCTAGCCACACCCCCAGCCAGACAATCAACAGCTGTTAATGTGCTTCCACAGATGCTCCGTATGTAGTCATACAACCCCTCAAACAGGGGGCAGTCATAGCCTGAGGGCAGACACACAAGTTCATACAACATGCTGTAGGTCAGGAAATTCTCACATTTTATATAAACAACCCGAAAAATACATACCTAGTCCAAACTCCTCCGCTTGCTGTGCATCACGTGCTGACAGGTCGTCACCATCGTGATGAAGGTGCTTCTTTAGGAAGTTGAGATACGATGAACTGTGAAAGGTCAAAAGGTCATCATGGGTTGCTAATTTCGGTTCTATAACACTGAGAAACAGTGCAACATGTCAAATAATGGTATAAAATGACAGGGGTAATCTCACTTTAACTCATTCAAGAGATCGTACGCCTTGATGAGAGAGTACACCAGCTGTCCCTGTGTGTGTGTGTGTGTGTGTGTGAAAACTTGAGTGTGATCACACACTATCGATCAAGTATGTGTGTGTGTGTTACTTACCCTCTTGCCATTCCTGGGATTCTTCTCTGCAGTCNGTGTGTGTGTGTGTGTGTGTGTGTGTGTGTGTGTGTGTGTGTGTGTGTGTGTGTGTGTGTGTGTGTGTGCATGTGTTGTGTTACACATTTTTCCGGGTACCCTCCCACTCCATACCTGACATCATTGAGCAGCTGTTGATCACTCCCAGTACAGTTGTACTCCATTACGTATTGCGGCTGTCCAAACTTGTCAGTGCAGTTGATGGCAGAGAAGTCTGGCTGACAGACAGCAATGAAATGAGGCCTCAGTCTACCAGCCACCATCTTCCCAATGTCAGTGACGACCAGCGTCATCAGCAGGCCAAACAAGAACCATCTTAGTTGATGTCCGATTCTCGCCAGCCACATTGGAATGGCACACCGAGAGGAGGACGGACCACAGGGAAAGAAGAACGGACGGCTCTTCTCATTTCGTCTGGTCACAAACCTCTCAACACAGTTGCCAACAATCAGCTGTGGTACGGGTATGGGTGGGGGGAGAGAATTGAGACACATGAAAGCATACAGGGTACAGACTTCATTTCACCATATATATATCTAATATAGCAGTTCCCTTGCTATATTATCTACGAATTAACTCACGGTGATGAGCGGCAGTCCAATGCTAGCCAGAGTCAGCGCCCAAGATGGTACAGTGCTGTCCTTGTAAGGGTGCCTAATACTCTGATCGTCGCAGAAGAAGCCTCGTCTCACAGCTACACCTCGGTTTGAAGCAAGGTACAGTCCCAAAAACAGTGAAAAGAGAAGAAACAGAGCGAATAGATCAGCAAACACCTTCAACCAGGCGGAAAACACTGAGCGATACTTCTTGGTCATTTTGAAGGTCCAATGGTTAGAAGTTGACCCCTGACCTCTACAACCTAACCCGCCCATGCCACTAAAGCCGAATTTGCGCATGCGTATAAAGTTATTGCATGTAAACACTACTCGTCCAAAATTTCCCCCTCCCCTCTCATTCATACTACAGGACGTTTTGGTTTTGTTATATTATTTTATATTTTCCTACACTAAATGTTTCTCCCTTCGTTCTTGTGTCAATAATTGATGGCTTGGCTCTACCTCTGGCTCTAAATCTTAAGATGGTGTGCACATGTAACAGTTTGTGAACAATGGAAGTGTAAGAGAGTCCATACCTCTGCAGAATGGATATGAAATTGCTCCTACAACGAAAGTGTGTGCATGTGGTGTGGAATATTTACACACTCTCTGTGACAAACTTACCTTACTGGCTGGACATAATCTGCTCCTACAACGAAAGTGTGTGCATGTGGTGTAGAATATTTACACACTCTCTGTGACAAACTTACCTTACTGGCTGGACATAATCTGCTTCTGCAACTCAAGTGTGTGCACATTTGTACAGCCATATTTAAATATACCAATGATAGCTGAGTCATCAATGATCCTTACCTAACAGGACATATCTTGTGTGTGTGACAACCTGAACAGTGTACATATTGCATTCTTACTAGATTGATTCATGGTTGGTCATGTGACCTAGAGATGCTTACCTCATAAGACAAGACATTTCTATAACTCAAGTCAGTGTGCATGTATGTCTGAGTGTTTAAACAAGACAGTTTGTGGGCAACTTAAAGAATTTTACCTTAGCCAGGACAAACTGAATACAAGACTCGTTAACTCAACATGATTGTCTGTATATGTATAATGTAGCATTAATTTTAATAAGAGTGAGTCATGAATCATTAACAAGCCTTCCCTTTTAATGACGTGTGCAGTTGCACAAGATGACTTCCAGAGGTTCAGGGTCCAAATCTAGAGTCCATACTGATTCAGGGACATGCCATAGTAAACATATTATTGTAGCCGGAAAGAACAAGAATGATAGCTGTGTGCAACTGAGAGATCTTTATATTACCTTAGGGCAGATGCACAAGATGGTCGCCACTCTACTCAATCAGTGTGTGCAAATTAAGAGAGAGCGAGTTTAATATTACAATAAGTTACATAAGTTATTAAAATCTTTCCCTGTTTAATGACATGTGCAGTTGCACAAGATGACCTCCAGAGGTTCAGGCACATGTTGTAGTAAACATATTGTGGAGAGAGAACAAAAATGATAGCTGTGTGCAATTGAAAGAAAACGTTTTATTACCTTAAGACAGACACACAAGATGGTCTCCATAACTCAAATCAGTGTGTGCAAGTTGTACAGTATTCAAACAAGACAGTTGTGAACAACTTACAAATAAATACTCACTTCATAAGGACAGATGTATAACATACAAGATGACTTTCCAGTTTCCAGGGTATCTCCTAAATCAACTCATAAGTTGTGAGCATGGTGTGGGAGGGGCCAGGTGTCAATATTACTTGCAGGAAAATGCAATAGGAAACTTACCAACAGTCTCCTGTTGTGGCTACTTCGCTTGACTTGCTAACTGAAAAATCAATACATGGAAAAATGAAATGAGAACTTGAACTTACAGACAGAAGATATGACTTGGGTTCAAATCCATCCGATGTTAGACTGGTCGTATGATTAGCTAGTAGACTGCTTCAGTTGGCTTGGTAGCTAGCTTGGAAGGAAATACATGGCAAAATGAAACACACGACAAACTTACAGCTAGAGAAGTGAGTTCACATCCATTTCAAATGCTTCAGTTGGTTTGGTAGCTGGCTCGGAAGGAAAATACATGGCAAAATAAAACATACGACAAGCTTACAGCTAGAGAAAAATACATGGCAAAATGAAACACACCTACTTCAGTTGGCTTGGTACCTGGCTTGGAAGAAAAAATACATAGCAAAATGAAACATACAAAAAACTTACAGCTGGCGAAACGAGTTCAGATCCATTTTAAGTCTTCAACTGCCTCAGTTAGCTTGGTAGCTGGTTCGGAAGGAAAAATACATGGCAAAATGAAACACAAGAAACGTACAGCTAGAAGTGAGTTCACATCCATCTCTAGACAAAGATAGTATTCAACTGCTTCAGTTAGCTTGGTAGCTGGCTTGGAAGGAAAAATACATGGCAAAATGAAACACACAAGAAACTTACAGGTAGAGAAGTGAGTTCTTCAACGGCTTCAGTTGGCCTGGTAGCTGGCTTGGTAGCTGGCTTGTAAGAAAAAATACATGGCAAAATGAAACATACAAAAAACTTACTGCTGGAGAAGCGAGTTCAGATCCAATTTCAAGACAAAGATAGTTTTCAACTGCTTCAGTTACATTGGTAGCTGGTTTGGAAGGAAAAATACATGGCAAAATGAAACACAAGAAACGTACAGCTAGAAGTGAGTTCACATCCATCTCTAGACAAAGATAGTATTCAACTGCTTCAGTTAGCTTGGTAGCTGGCTTGGAAGGAAAAATACATGGCAAAATGAAACACACAAGAAACTTACAGGTAGAGAAGTGAGTTCTTCAACGGCTTCAGTTGGCCTGGTAGCTGGCTTGGTAGCTGGCTTGTAAGAAAAAATACATGGCAAAATGAAACATACAAAAAACTTACTGCTGGAGAAGCGAGTTCAGATCCAATTTCAAGACAAAGATAGTTTTCAACTGCTTCAGTTACATTGGTAGCTGGTTTGGAAGGAAAAATACATGGCAAAATGAAACACAAGAAACGTACAGCTAGAAGTGAGTTCACATCCATCTCTAGACAAAGATAGTATTCAACTGCTTCAGTTAGCTTGGTAGCTGG
>CAXIPT010000013.1:971883-999985 GCA_964030475.1 Tethya wilhelma
TCAAAGTTGGCTCAACACTTTCTGGTTCTCTGGAAATGCTTTTCAAGTAAGTCAGTTAGGAAGTAAGTACGTACGTACGTAAGTTAGATGAACAAAAATGACACTATTGTGGCTTCCTACTAGCTCTCTCTACGAGTGCTGAGGAAAGGTTCTGTGAGTTTTAGGCCTTGCATACAATTGGTTATCTGTCAGTTAGAGACTATGAGCAAATATGAAGACTCAATTTTGTTTTGTTAGATTTTTATGATCATAAACATTTTGTATTGTGCCTATGGGACATTCGGCCCATTCCTACTATACGTACTACCGTACGTATGATAAACTTACCAAAGTAACATCTTGTGCAGCTCGCGATTTCTAGGCAAGAATTCCAATTGAGCTAGCTGTAGCTATCTTTCTGCCGGGCTGTATACTTGAGTAGAGAGAAACAACAGGAGATAAAATTTGCAGGCTGAAAAAAATTTTTTCACTGAGCGAACCTGTAAGTTGTACATGCTGAAAATCAGTTGACATTTTGAGAAAGAAGCTGTCACGGCTACCCGCCTCTCTAGCAGTACCTGTGTAGAGAAACAACAAGAGATAAGGAAAGAGAAATTTTGCACACCGGAGTCCGAAAACAGACGGGCCAAATCCGGCACGGCATGTAGCTCTAACACTTACCACAGAGCTAGCTCAAGTCAGCAGTAGATAGCGAAGAACTGACTAGCTGGTGCAGGAGCCTGGACTTTAGGAGAACCGCCAATAACTTTCTTTTGAAACTTTTTTCCAACTTCGAGAAAGGTACAAGTGTTGTGCGCATGCGCATGATTAGGAGCTTACTGGATGGAAATGGTCGTCAGTGTTTTGCAGAAAGGCCATGGCTACTAGCCTAGCATCCTGTGCCTGCAGAAGATCATTGAAGATTTATAAACATTCTTCTATCTCATTCATAAAGAGAGACGGTTTTGCACACTCAAAAAGTTTGCCAGTTGTGGCGGCATTGCCGCAACCAACAGTGGCAACACCACCGGTAGCAGTAGTCATAGACTGGCGCAGAACCTAGTACCTTAGTTAGGAGTCTGGACTGCTGGAGAATTGATTCGCCAGTGACCTTCTTTTCTTAGCTCGAAGCTCATCTTCTTAATCTTCCGAACTACAGTCTACAGCGTTTTGCCAAGAACTTGCCCATAAATTATGCGCATGCGCATATATAGATCTAGATCTGCGCGAAGATGACTTCTCTTTTGAGAAACAGCCTATAATTCTGATGATCTGCGGTGGAGAATCATTTGGCAGAAATATGGATTTGGTTTTAAATTTGAAACTGTTTATATGTACAATGTCATGATTACATTCTACAGGCTCTGCAGACAGTGGTGAAGGTTGAGTTTGGCGTCCATGGTTGCTTCATATTCATTCTTGCCAAGCCCATGAGCTGTGACACCATTGGAGGCCCTGGCCAGGCACAGCTTCAACCCATCAATACCAGGTCGGTAGTCATAGCAAGGAGAGAACTCTAATAAATGAGCATCAATGCTGGAGTCCACATCAGGATCGACAATCCCAAGAGTTTCTGATGGTCTTGAGGGACCTCTCAGAGCAGACAATGCCTGCATGCAACCAGACTGCTCTGAGTGACAAGAATTGTACCACAATAATGGTACACACACACACACACACACACACACCATAAGATCTCCACTCTCCAGCTTCTTCTTCATTATGGGTATCACTGTTCTTGCAGCATTTGTTTCTGATTCTTTCTTTGTCTTTCCATAGCCATACTCCTGAGCCAGCACCTCTCCACCTTTGCCCCTCACTGTGACCTTTGAAGTGAACTCTCCTCTGTGATTAGCAGGGACATCCTCATAGAGGGGTGGGGGAAGGTTGTGCACACTCTTCTGTAGCATCTCTTGCAGCTCATTCTTGACACTGATTGACAGACTGGACATTGGAGGTGAACTCTGAGGAGCACTCCATGAGGACAGTGGTGGAGGCGGAGACACACTCTAGACAAACACCATGAATAGTTATCACAGTAAACTGATCATCTACTGTAGTGTACGTACATACGTACCTCACATACTGGCGTATACTGTATATAATATAGATAGATAGATAGACTGTTTGGAAGTGATTCAATCTTACCGGTGTGGGTCTAACACCGCCCAGTTTAGTTTCCAAGATTCTCTGGTACATCTTGTGGGCTGCCATCTTCTCAACTTCTTTTCTTTTCTTTCCTTCTGCCCTGGCCTCCTCTACTAGCTCCTCCCCGTTGTCCCAGGTCACTCTTACCCGGACAACAACAACAGGACGGTGAGATTCTCCAAAACTGTCCGATTCATACTTTGGAATTTCCAAACGCCTCTTCTGACACAGCTCTTGCAACTGATTCTTGAAGTTCATGGTGGTAGTGTGCGTTAATTAGAAACATACAAGGTGTGCATCAATTAGAACTCGCCATCAGGAACCATCATGGCTAGAGCTAAACTGGAATATGACGATAGCGGCAATACCTTCTACTATTTCCTAGTGTCTTTCTATGCTCTTATCTTACTGATTGTCACTTACTTTCTCTGGCCAAGGAAATCTGGAGGTGAGTGAAAAATTGTGATAATTATGCAGAATATTTTCACAAATTATATTCCTCTACATCATAATTCCCTTCAATATGATATGTATTGGTGTGTGTGTGTGTGTGTGTGTGTGTCTGTAGATGATATTCCTAAAGGTCTAGTGTGTCAGTGTGAGCCATGTTGCAAGAAAAAGACTTTGATGGACATGCAGCGACCCAGGAGATCTTACACTAACACTATAAAGTAAGACAAAGGGGGTTGGTTGGTTCGTTGTAGTTCAGTACCAGCAACCATCTTGCCTCTGATCAGGTATGTGGTACTGCTTGTGATGTGGGGCCTTCTCCTGCTGATGGTCTACAAGATACTCACTCTGGAGAAAGACTACACTGAGTACGATCCCTTTGAGATACTGCAGATAGACCCGGTACACAACCACCAATAGCCTAGTCCCATCTGAACCTTGACCTCCTTGTTGTGTTCTCCAGGGAGCCTCCATGAGCCAGATCAAGAGGCAGTATCGTAAGCTGAGCAAAGTCTACCATCCTGACAAGGAGGGGGGAGACCAGGACATGTTCATGAAGATAGCCAAGGCCTACGAGGCGTACGTTACCTTGTTGTGCTGTAGCGAGTGTGAGCATGAGTGGGTGTGGCTTGCAGGCTGACTGATGATGTTTCCCGGGAAAACTGGGAAAAGTACGGGAATCCTGATGGTCCACAAGCTGCCAGCTTTGGTATTGCTCTTCCATCGTGGATTGTAGAGAAGCAGAACTCGATCTGGGTGCTGGGGCTGTACATGGGTGTGTTTGTGGTGGTCCTGCCCCTCCTGGTAGGCCTCTGGTGGTACCGGTCCATCAAATACAGCTCCACCAACGTCCTGCTCAAGACCACCCAACTCTTTGTCTACTTCTTCTTCCGATTCAAACATCATCCTTTGAAACGTGAGCTGACGGCTGTTTGAAATGACTGTGTGTGTTCATCTCTCTGTTTGCCTGCAGGTATTGTCATGATACTGACTGCAGCACTGGAGTTCAACCCCCAGACGTCTCCTCTCCTCAAGGACAGACCCACGGACAATGAGGAACTGACGGAGGTAAGCCCCCCCCCCCCTCACTGTGAGACATGTCCCATCACTGTCTCCCCTGCTGTTAAAGCTGATCCGCTCCAAGACTCTCCCTCACATCGACATCAAGACCAAAGAGGCACCATTCTCAGCGCCCTACGCTGCCAAGACCAGGATACTAGTCCACGCCCACTTGGAGAGAGTGCCACTCCCACCTAATACTCTCTTTAAAGGTATCCCAGCATCTATCATGTAGCTGTAGGCTACCGTATGGCGGGTGAATATGGCAAATTGGTACATTATTCTTCAAATCGCCAAACAATTTAGTACGCACGTACGTGTATATAAACAATGCAGCGTGCCGAGATAAATCACCAAATTTAAAATCACTAATAATGCTAAAAATTAATAGGAATTCGCTAAATTTACCCGCTATTTGGTATATTGATTGTGTGTGTGTGTGTTTCTGCTACAGACCAGGCCACAGTTCTGAAGCACTGTCCTCAGCTGATCCAGGAGATCATCTCCCAGCTGACCCAGTTGTGGGGGTATAGGAAGTCCACCAGAGGTGAGTCATGTCTAGGCCTAGATAAATTATGCTATTTTTTCTGCCTATTTTTCTTTTCTCTTGTTCCTAAAAGAACACCTATTTTGCTTTCTCAAACTCTACCTATTTTGCTTCAATTATGCTAATATAATTCTATGAAAGATGAGTTTCTTAATGAAAAGGAAATTGATTAAACAACAATAGGAGGCCACGGCATTGATTGCCCTTGTGCCCTATAGTACCAATTAAGGACATAACAACCATTAGTTTTGCACTCTTGATCTTGCTGGTAAAAGCAAAACACAAAAACTACAAAACCCAAACAAAAAAAAAACAAGAGCTAGTCTAGCTACCATAGTGTGTACTGAAGCATTTATAGGCAGTTCAACTTTGTCCTCCAGCCTACTAGTAGTCAAATTGAAATACACTGCCACTCATTACAGATGCTAGAATAATCATCTTTTATCTGTACGAGATGCTAGATTATGCCTATTTTCCCAGAAAAATGCTCATTGCTTTCAGCTACCTATTTTGCTCAAAAAAATGCTAGCAAAATTTATCTGGGCCTAGTCATGTCATGGCTCACTCTAACTGATAGTCTCCCTCTCTCTCTTCCCTCCAGAGCCACCTCCCTCTCTGGACACCTTTGAGAATGTGATGAAGGTGAACCAGATGTTGGTCCAGGGGATGTGGGTCCGTGGGAACAGCCCCCTGTTGCAGCTGCCTCATCTCACCGCCCTCCACCTCCGCCACTTCAAGACCAAGAAGGTAACTAGCTACCAGTGGCATTAGTGAGAGTGTGTGATGATGGTGCTTTGGGTGATCCATCGACAGAGAAACATCAACACCATAGAACAGTTTGGAGCAATGAAGACTAATGAGAGGAGGTCCCTTGTTAGATCACTCACTGATGAAGAGTACCAGGATGTCATGGCTGTCTGTTCCATGTACCCCCATGTGGAGATCAATGCTGAGACCCAAGGTGAGACTACCGCATAGCACAAAATATTGGCAGGAGTAAAATTTGACAAATTGTCAAAAGTTTAATGATTGACGGATTTTATTTTGGTGGTAGCACAGGCAGCAATTGTGCTGTGCAAAAATGACTGTTTCGTGTTCCTTACCAAAACTGCCAATCCGTATTAAAATCCGCCAAAATTTTGTGCTATAAGGCATACAGACCCTCCCTAGTGTGCTAATACTGTGTGTGTGTGTGTGTGTGTGTGTGTGTGTGTGTGTGCAGTTGTGGATGACGAGGACCACCATCGTATCACTGCTGGCTCTGTGGTGACTGTGGCAGTCTCACTCACAAGAACAGGACTACTGGAATTCTACGAAGAAGAAAATACCGAGTCAGCACATCTCACGGCAGAGAATGGAGAGATAGATGTAAGCTAATACTCTTGTCACATGACAGTCACATGATCCATCGACCATCTCAGCAGCAGGTGGAGACATTGACCAGCTCTGAGTCAACAGCAGCAGCAGTGCCATCGTCAGGGCCGGCTGGTGGCAGTCAGCTCCGCAACAGGTGGGAGAGCTCCTCCTCCAAGAAGAAACGCCGTGGTAAAGGAGGCTCGCAGCAAAAGAGAAGACCTCCTAATCCCAAGAAGACTAAGAAAGGCCCGGCAGTGTCAGTGGGTGTGGCTGATGATGGTGACAGTGAGAGGGAGAGGGAGGAGAGTGAGACAGAGAGACAAGACCCCCTCACCAAACAGAGGAACGAGGCCCGTCCCTCAGAGGGCTCCGAGGGAAGTGAGTCGGAACATGACGAGGAGGAGCAATGGAAGATGCTGCAGAAGAGCATGGAGAAACACAAGAAGAAAAAGTTTGACAATGTTTCAACCAAGAGCCATCCGGTTCACGCTCCCTTCTTCCCAGAGGTCAGCAGGTTCAATGCCAGAGTGTCATGGCAACCAGTGTTATTTATTAACCCTTTATGTACTCACAGGAGAAGCAGGAGTGTTGGTGGCTGTACATAGCTGACAAGAGGATGAAGGAGCTGATAACCCCTCCTCAGAGGATCACGGGGCTCAAGGACGAGTTCTCTGTGAGTGGTCACGTAACAGTTTTTAAATTGCCAAGTTGTAAGCAGTTTTCATTATGGATCACATTTTATGAAATTGTGCTACATATGTATTTTAGCATGTTTCTGTGCATTTTGCTGTATGAGGTACCATTTCAATTTGTAGGAACTGATCCTGCAAATGGTGTATTGTACTATGATATCAAAATAATTGAAACTGATCCCTTAAACTACATAGCATTTATATTCACAAATTGTTTCACCTAGTTTTTTCCCCTCTATTTTTACAGACTGATATTCATTTTGGAGCACCTGACAAACTTGGTCCCATTCGCTACACCGTTGTCCTGGAGTCGGACTCCTACCTGGACCTCTCCTTCACTAAAGAACTAAAGGTATTTTTTTTTCACTGCTATAACTCGTACCTCCATCACTTATAATGCTCCCCTCTTTGCCCCCCTCTCTAGTTGAATGTGGAGGAGCGGCAGGAGGTGAGTGGCAAGGACCAGTGGAAGGACTTGGAGGAGGAGGAGGAGGCCGAGGAGGTCATCGAGGAGAGCGGGAGTGAGGAGGACGAGGGAGTGTCCTCTGACGAGGGAGGCACCTACACAGACTCTGAATCAGAACACTCAGACTGACTGGCATAATATATATCAGTTGGCATTTCAGTAGGTCATTGTTGTTATAATTATCCTGCCTGTGTTTCTCTGAGCAGGCAGCTGACATGAAATGAGTGACATTTGTACATGAAAATATGACTGATTATTGGTTCACAGTACTGTCCTTGTAATTGCATGAAATGAGAGGGTCTTACTCCTCTCTCTGGTAGTGGGACGAGGAACTGTTGTTGTGGACTTTACAGAATTCAACAATTTGTTTGTGAAGAGCTCTCATACCTTCATCAAACTGGACACAATTGAGCAAGCACATGATCACCACATACACACACTAGCTATCAGCGACCATGCTTGTAGTACCAACCTGTTTCCCAATGTGCCTAGAGACGTCATCACTAGTGAAGTGAGGACAGGGTTGGACGTTCAACACAGAGTAGCCTGCAGGGAGACTGGGGGGTGAACACACACACACACAGCTGACTGGTGTCATTGCTGCCATGGACTCACCAAACCGACTGGCCAGGGACTCCTCATACAGCAGTATCCCCATCACAGCATCCTCCTCCGTAGCCTGAGGATATACTGTTTGGATAAAAAGAACAATAATATTGAAATACCGTCTCACCTCTCTCCTCAGACTGAGCCTGGCGTGGGCCACGGTGATGGCAGTCATGTGATCAAGAGCAGAGTGGGGGATGTCTGAGCTGTGCCCCTGCAAAGATGACCCCCTGACTCTCCTACTGGCCACGTAGAATGAGGTGAGCAGTCTCTTGGCCTCCAAGTCAACACTCACCCTCCAATGAGACGATGAAAGAACCCCCAATAGGACTTTGAACTCTTCACGAGGGACAATAGGGGGGCGTGTCTCACCACACGCTCGCTGGAGGAGATGCTGAGTCAGCATATCTTGGAGATATTCTGCTGAATCAGCAGTTTTAGGATCAACGACTGCTACAAGTGTCATGTGACTATATGTGGAGATATACAGTTGCTATGGTAACCATACAATGTATATATAGTTAATGCCTTAATGGAACTCACTCAGCAAGAACTTTAGTGATGCTTGATGTTTCCTAATGTTAATGAGAGAAAATACACCAATACCTCGATCACCATCATACAGTGGTGATGACACACACACACACACACACATACGTGTAGTGAGTGGCTGCTAATGATGTCACTGTCAGCCTTGGAAAAGGACCTCTTCCTCTGTTGCTGGTCGGCACACGCCCACACACTGCAACGAAGAGGCCAGATCATCTGCTGAGGCCTCTCTGTGTTGCTCATCCTCTGGGGAACAGCCACAGTGATCCTCTTCTTCTCGAGAGCTGCAGGCAACACATCCACCCACTAGAGAGAGAGAGAGTGAGTCAGCCACTGAGGGGGTACCTTTCTCTAGTTTGTCCCTGGTGTCAGTCTTGAGCAGGGAGATGTTTCCCACGAGGCACACCCCTCTCTCTGCCAGCACCAGGTTTCCTCCTGCACAGCAACACCACAACATGTACCTCACACTTAATGATCTACAGCTTAGTACCGTCAATGAAACAGGTAGAGCCCGTCTTTCTTGGAGTGCCAAACAAGTCTCCATTTCCAGCGGTATAGAGCAGAGAGCGTGGAGCAAACGAAGCTCCATACAGCATCAGCTGCAGGATGACTTCAGTGTCTGAACCAACAGCCAGAACATCAATGAGCTCTCGACTGAAAGAGAGAGAGATTAATTCACAATAATAATTATAACAATGTACAAGATAGTTCTTTATTAACCAATAATAATTATAATAGTATCAAAACTTGTTGGCTGATTGATAATTCTTTATTACTGACCATGAAACTGTGTTCTGCTCTGACAGTCCAGTGCAGGAGGCCAGACTGAGGAGCATGGCTAGTTTGAGTCGATGGTAGCTTCCTGGAGGAGTCACCTCCGCTGAAAGTAACACACTCAGTGATGAGTTCATCACACAACCATCTCACTCACTCACGCACCAGCAAAGCTGTAGGCCAGCGTCGCAGCCAGGGTCCAAGGAGAATACCCACATGCTGCACAGATTGATGATGTCATACATACAAAGGTTGATGGTAAATTTATAAGATAGTGAATGTGATGCAGTACCTTGATGGAGTTGAAGTACGCTGGCAGGTATGGCGTGAGAGGATGGGGGTGGCATTGATGGTAGAATGTTGTTGGTCTACAGGGGGAAAGATGCACCACCCCTCTCGTTATTGAAGTCAATAATGTGTGTGTACATGTGTGTGGCGGTCTTACTTCAATGACTGTATTGATGAGTGTCTTTGTGTCATCGGCAAGTTCAAAGGTCGGTAGTCCAATCACTGTGTAATCTCCACCCATTTGTACACGCCCACACAGTTCATCTCTTATGACCACACCCACTGCCTGGAACCTCCGAGACCTCCCTGGACCCTCACACATGAGCAGCGACTCCTTCGGCACCAAATGAACAAAGAGTTTATCTAGACGAAGACATTGTCAAAATGAAACAGCTATTCCACATTAACCATTATTGCTGACCTGCTAATGATTGTGAAATGAGTCAATATCTGGCGTACTTTATCAGAACTATAACAAATCTAGCTCTGATAGAGTATCCCCTTTAAACAATACATTCTATTGTGCCCCAAATGCTGACGTAGGTGAAGGTCGGCGAGAAGGAGTATGTTCATGTGAAGGTCTACCAGTCCCTGCCTCATGCTGGCAGTGAGGTCTCCTTGACTTCAGTTCAAGATGGAAAGACTGTGGATGACCCTATAGAGTTCTTCTAATGTCATTTTTTTATTATTATACGAAATTAGCTTATCGTGTGTCTGATGTATACATGCTGATCAATATGGAATACATTATTATTAGGTAATCCCTAATACCACGTGGTTTGTCCTATGAATTTCCGGAATTCCCCAAGCTGTATGTACAGCTCTTGATTTCCCGATCCCACGGACATTATTAGTGACACCTACTCAGAGCAAAATCAGTGCATGTGATGGCGGATAGCGGGAGAGGCAGCATCCCTTCTCTTATAAGACAACACTCGGTTGGAGATTATGTAGATCTATCCATTGAACAGCCGCACGCTCTGGCCCAAGCTGACCCTGCGTACTTTCCCAAAGGGGTGGTCAACGGAGTATTTCATAAGAAGACGTTTGCTCTCAGTAGTACACCACCAGCCAAGAGCAACTGTCAAAAGAAATTCCCAAATTTACCAACAGCTGCTAGATCTGCACTTTACCTTGTGAGTTGTCACTGGAGCATGCCTTATATCTTTGGGATTGTAGGAATTTGCCAATAATAATTATTTTGTATAAAATCATTTTCAGGCTAAGCCAGAAGTGAGAGAGAAGTATGGTCCACTGCCATGCTACAATCTACATGACTACAGACCTAAACCATTAGAACATGAATCAGACTTTTACTATTTCCAAATTTATATTAATGTAACACACCCACAGAGTGTGCCGTTTGCCTACGTCTTTGCACAAAACCTTAAAACAGATCCAGATATACAAGTTGAAGACTATGACTTCAAGCACAAGTTTACAGCAAAAGTCAATGTTCGAGAACTGACAGCATTGTATGAACGCAGATCTACCTCATTCAATATTTGGCACACTGTTGATGATGATAATCCAGCACCAGCAGATGTCACCACTGCAAGTGTCGTGGTAAGAAATATCGTAGTTAGCAGTCAAGTTCTTCACTCCATTTTATGTTTTAGGCCAGACACACTGTGGTAGCTCAGCACAGAGCAGACGTGTCCAAGTATGTCCTGACTGGGTATAAAAAGATTGCCAAGGAGAGTGGTTATGCTAAAGACTTTTTCATGAAGATTAACATTGGTTCAAAGTGTCTCTTTGTGCAATTATCAGCCGACCATCATGGTGGAGCTGAAGATGTGTCCACTGCAGAGTATGACTTCAGTCCGCAATGAATTGATAGACTCACACAATATATCATGTATTACACTGCCATTCATAATTATGCTCACATGTACTCATGACAGATAATAATTATTGTGGTACAGGATGTGGTCACTCACTTGTACAATTGTGCACTTTGTACGATAATATGGTATATTTAGAATTATACTGCTTTACGTCATAGAATTCCCCATGCGCTATGCGCGAGATTATAAAAGAATCGCGGTATGTGCAGGATCGCTGACCATGTCACGTGACCCCTTTTGACCTTCGACCCATACGTACATAAACGTGTGCACAAAATTAATGTTAAGTAGTCAGTCTGGCATTTGCAGACCCTTTTACACACTGTATAGGGTCTGGATACGCCAGACTAAAGGTAAGGTAGCTAGTAATAAGTATCTCTGCAGTCAATGTAGGGACAATTGACAACACTTGAATAATATCTATGATGATATACTATTACATAGAATAATATATCAATAGCATGACAAATCAAAGGAACACAAATTAATTATTTTTGGTTCAGCTGTCCCCGATGCACAGCAACATTTTCATTTTAGCAGGGTCCGAGGCTCAACCGCCACTTGAAGTCTGTACACAACTTGAAGAATCTCTAAACACGCTTATGGCTTCACTCTGCAACGAAAGGGAGAGTTGAGTGAAGAATACCATTCAAACAGTTATGATAGATGCCTATATATACTTTCTTGTGCACAAAACAATATTAGTGTGTGGGTGTGTTTGCATGTGTGCAAGTGTCACCAGGCACTAACTTGTATGCTAGATGACTTACACACTTCGTAGAGCAGTGATGATACATGAGAAGAAACTGACAAGGTTTAGCTGCCCTGAACTTGACATGACCCCTTCACTAGCCCCTTAATTGAACACCGGCACTCAACTTACACTGCAATAGTGAAGATAAGCTTAACTTGGGTAGTGATATGCCTAAATACTTACCCTGTGCATCCAATTTTGTCCCGAGGTGGACCCTTCAGATGAGAATTTACAAGTACCATCAACACTTTGAGCTATAGTATTGTACAGTGGTCACTGGTGATGACAGCTTATAACAACAACTACTGGCAGAGTGTCCAAAGCCTACTATCACGGGCTCCTACATTGACTGCAGAGATACTATTATAGAGTATTGTTAAACTTACGTAAAACACCTCACCTTTGTGCACGTTGTTTATGTCTAAAATTGTATGGGTCAAAGGTCAAATGGTGTCACGTGACATGGTCAGCGATCCTGCACATACCGCGATTCATTATAAAAACGCTTGTCAGTGGGTTGTTTACAATCAATTTGATCAGATTGAGAGTAAAATGAAAGCAACAGAAGGCTTGAACACTCACTCCTCTATATCTAGCGATTGGCTAGTGCTTCATCACGGAATTTTGCCAGCAAGTCCAGTGCACCACGCAAAAAGATCGCACCCTGTTCTCAACACCTTATTCGGCCCACACAAGAACATCTTGATGAGCATGGGCAGTAACGAATCGCTGCAAGCAAATGATGATGGCTGGATTGCAGTGGATCACGCACACCCTGCACCTCTTGACGTCAGATCAGCCATAGACGTGAGTGGTACAGTGTCTGCTCATCAAAATTAATATTTATAATAAATTATAATTAATTATTTTATATTATAGATAGCCAAGCAAGCAGTTAATATGAAGTACCAAAGAGACTTCAAAAAATACAACCTGAAAGCGTACAGATTCAATGAAGACAAATCTGACCTCTATGTACGGATTGAAATCAATCCCTACAGAACTCCAGCTGTGTATGCATACGTTGATTTTCAATTTCATTCCTGGATGTGGACTGTGAAAAGAATTGAAAACTATGATTTCAAATTGACTCCTCCCCATCCTCCTAACCACACCTTAGTGGTGCGCCAGACTAGCTACAGCTGGACCTCTGTCACAGCCACTCACCCAGCTCCTGGTGATGTCACTGCCGCTGCATCAATCGTAAGAGACAATTGTTGCAAACCATACATTGTAGGTACAATTTCATTCACTTGTACTTGCCCCTATGTGCCTGCAGGCTAGAGAAACAGTTGAAACTCAGCATCGCAGCAATCCCCTCACCAGATGTGATCTGATGGCGTACAAGAAAGTACCCAAAGACAATAGTACTGTAATGGAGTTCTATTTGAAGATGAACATTGGAAGGTCAGGGACCAAGTGCCTCTACGCACATGTGATAGCTGATCACCACGGAGGAGCTGACACAGTCGCCACTAGCACAAGAGACTTGAGTCCTTCATAGCTAGTATGGACCATCAATCCCTCCATATGCACCCTCCGCGGCACAATCACTTCCAGCCCACCTCATAATGCCTTGCTCTAAGCAAGCTCTTATTGCATACATGATGAACTATCTCATAATTTTATATTATATAATTTTTATTCCTTTCAGAGTGAAATGACATTATCTTTGGCACTATTTTTATGACACATTTTGGCATCACAAAACATTGTTTCATTGAACCTTCATTTATTCATTTACAATAAAGGTCATATTATTAGTACAAGCTTAAGGTTAGGTTACTATAAAGGGCGTTCATTACCTTAGAGGTAAACACCCAGAGAACAATTATCTACAAAAATCTGATATTTCATCATTCAGAGGTTATTTACCTGGGAAATTCCCCACCCACTAATTGCTCAACATTGCATTGTATTAGTAGCACATGATCACAATAAAATTTGAGTATATTCATGATTCCAAACAATGCCACAGTCCTATATACACTGCTATAAGGAGGGAGGCTTGTAGGCTTGCCAACAACGCTCTTTGAACACCTGGTACAAAAGTAGACAGAATGCAAGTGGTACTACGTCCCTTCAACAACAAGGCACGGCTAACCTTCATACTTCTCTCTTTGACAATATCTTCCACGACTAATTCACTGTTCATTAGTCTCAGCTACAAAGTGGAGAATTACATCATTTGTATAAGACAAGCTAACAAAAGATATGAAGTTAATTGTTAGAGGAGATAACTGTACCTTGTTCTGCTCCTTCCTCAAAGCCTTGGTGTTCTCTGGTGTCCCTCCGGACGACTCCCTCTCAGACTTCAGATCATGAACTCTATCCTTAGTTTCATCAACACACTTTTGAATGGCCTTTGATCGAGTGGTGTACGCAGCCTGCAGCTGAAACAACACACACAACCACTACAGTAAGATTACTGCTATTGTATGTCTATGGGACCTCATATCAACTCATCCATATATACATACCTGATCAAAGAGGTGCTTGCACTCCTTGGTGGCACTGACCTGGTCGGAGAAGGATACGGTAGGAATGCTCGTGTTCAGCTTGTAGATGATCTTGTCATCAATGCCCCTCATCTGCTGGAGGGCCTCCTGTGCACATGTGCATGGGAGCATGTATTGACCATTACATCATAGCATATTGCCACACCCCCTCCATCATCATCATCTGCATGCATGCTGGCTTAGAGGGTACCTTGAACTCTGAGAACTCCCCACATGGCAGGCTGGTCCTCAGGTCAGCTTCCTTCCACACAGAAGGCACTGTGGAACTGATGGGAGATGAGGCCATTAATAATCACGTGATCTTATTTGCAATACCACGTGGAACGAATTGACCTTTGAACTCTAACTTCAAACCACAAGGACGTCTTTTGGTGTGAATTTCTCTCATCTCTGTTCTGTGAATCTCCCTGTCTACTAGCATGTCTCAGAGAGGAGGCTATAGAGGTGGCTATAGAGGTCGCGGGAGACCGTCCCCGTACAACTCTGACAGACAGCGAGGCAGACGCTCCAACGATGGGGACAGGGACGGGCGGGACGGCAAGAACGAGCCGCCTGCACCAGCGCCCACAAAACAAGAGGAGCCGGAGAAGAAGGCCGCTCCAGAGGAGAGCGGGACGGCCAGTGGCAATCAGGAGGAGGTCAAACCACCGATGGCTAGAAAGGAGAAGAAGTTCTCGAATAAAGCTCGGCTGTTCGTTGGTAATTTGAACCGCGAGGTCACGGATGATGAACTCAAGAAGCTGTTTGAGCAGTACGGAGAGGTGAGAGAGGTGTTTCTACAGAAGGACAAGAACTTTGGATTTGTACGAATGGTGAGTACAAACACATGTTGTTGAGATCATCGTATGTAAATCCCCACTGCTAGCTATGTAGTACCGTGTGAGAATGGCTCATGTTCATGTATGATTGTGCAGGCGTACAAGAGTGATGCTGAGAGAGCCATTGCTAATCTCAGTGGCTTCTACTACAAAGGTCGTGACATGAAGGTGAGGTTTGCTGCCAGCAGCTGCTCTGTCAAGGTCAGCAACCTCCATCCCGTGGTGTCCAATGAGCTCCTGGCAGAGGCCTTCTCTCAGTTTGGAGAGGTGGAGAGTGCTGTTGTGGTAACGGACGATAGGGGGAAGTCCCTGGGTCATGGCATCGTTGACTTCGCTCGTAAAGCCAACGCCTTAAATGCCATCCAGCGCTGCAGGAGTGAACACTTCATATTGACAAGGTAAGATTACTAGCTTCAGAAATACACATTACAAATTTGAAAAACAAAATTTTTACCCATGAAATTTTCACAATAATTCATAGTTGACGGTGGTATTCTGTGTTAATATAGTGTCAAACAATAGTGTAAGTTTTGTGTCGTTGATTCCAGGTCCCCAGTTCCTGTGCTAGTGACTGAACTGATACGAGACAATGATGAGGACGGTCAGCCTGAGAAATACATCCAGAAAGGATCTACCTATTTTGCGTAAGCCATCGTTAGTGTGGCTGTGAGTGTGAGTTATCCTACCCCTCCCTTCCCCCCACAGCGAGAGGGAGTTGCCCCCTCGGTTTGCCCAGCCAGGCACCATGGAGTACACCATGGCCACACGGTGGAAGCAGGCCTATGAGGATGAGAAGCTACAGAGGGAGGAACTGGAGCAGAGGCTGAAGGCCGCCAGAGAGAGCCTCCAGGGGAGCATGGAGAACCTCAAGGAGCAGTACCAGACTGACCTCATCCGCCAGGAGCTGGCTCACCACCAGCAGGAGCAGATGAGGCTGGTGGAGCAGCTGCGTCAGAGAGGCGACCCCCTGGCCGGCCTCGGGGGGCTCCTGCCTGGCGTACCCCCTGCTGGCCACCACTCCACCCCCCTACTGCAGCAGCCACCAGTGCTAGGTCAGCAGTCACAGCCTCTCTTCCCACACCCAGAGGTAGGCACCATTATGGTGGGCATTAATTAGAAACATCTTATGCCTCTTTCTTTCTTTCTCCCTGTGTGTGTTCCTAGGCTGGTGGTGGTGAGAGTGGTGATGGTGGCTCATTGCTGGGAGGGACGTCAGGTGCCTTGTTCCCTCCCCCCCTCATGGCTCAAGTAAGACCACCTGCTGTACATATTCTAGCTAGCCAGAATATTTGGATATATAGCACCATACTGACTGCCTTCATTGTATGCTGCTGTTGACTAGCTCAGCATTATATTCCTCAAAAGAATAGCATTTCCAAAGCATTCTGTTAGCATCAGAGGGGGTGCTCTGTTTGTGCTGAGTCAGCATTGTAGGACAAACTTTTGTTGCTATGTTTTCTGCTGACTTAGCAGCTGTAATGCCCCTATAATAATTGATTGTTGACTTGTGTTCAGTTAATTACAGCCTCTGTTTGTCTCTCAAACAACAGAAATTCCGTTGATGAAAAACTGAAAGGGAGAAACTGAATATGCCCCTTTGATTATTAGGGGTAGTCATTATGTGTTATTGTCTAGGTAACGTAACTGAATTAAGTAAGTAAATCATCCTTTGGCTCCCAAACTACTTGAAACTCACTGCATATTTAGTCATAAGTTTATAAACAATAATATGGCTCATTTGTTAGTTGTTTCTTCACATAGCTCACTCTAATGTATTCCTCTGTATGAATTGTCTCATATTGTATCATTTGATGTGTTTAACTGAGCGTCAAGTCATGTGTTGTGTATCGATAACCTTCCAGGCCTAACATAGCCACCTTCATCACACACTCCATTCAACAGCAGTCATGCATGACCAATGGCCTAGCCAGATGGTTGATTAGATACATAGGTACACAACCATCTGACGCAATTTTAGTGGCAAGACTCTCTTGCATGGTAAAATCATTGACATTGTTAAACAGTGTGAAATGTGAAATGTGTGTGTGTGCACAAATTACAAACAACTGAGAATAATGGAAGCAGTTACTCTCTTCATTTGATTGTGTGGTTACTAGCAACTGGTGCTCTTGATTTGAACTGAATTGGGGGCAGTTTAATTACTTCGTGTGTAGATGAGCGTCTCTTTGTATCTTGTTTTAGCCCGGGTCTTTTACATGTAATTAGGGAGGGAAGTGATCCTGATAGTACATGCATTCTGTTCACATAGTCTCTGTGTGATGTTAATGAGTAGGGGCTGCCCCTATTCTCCCTCTCAGTGTCGGTAATGGTAATGGTGGGGATGGGAGGCTGGCTGCTGCTGCACTCCTCCTGGGACGACCCACTGCTCTCTAGTGATGTGGAGCACCTCCAGCTGTTCCTGCGCTCTATGGGAGAGCAGGGCAGGCTGGCTAGTGCCCTCTCTCTCTTCAGCCTGTTCTCTCCGTGTCTTGGCCGGCAGTAGTGAGATTGAACTCTCATCTTTGTCGCATCTCTCTCTAGCTTGTGTTGTTTCACAGTGATAGTTTTCAGCTTCCTGTCCTCCTCAATGTCCAACTCCCTCAGTTTTCTCTCTAGCTCTCTCTCCACTTTGAGATTGCTCAATACAGCATGTGATACCAAAGACTGTGTTTTGTGCTGGCCTCTTGTGAGCATGCTAGCACGTCTATTGCTTCCCAGAGCTCTGTGTGTAGGAGAGAGTGAAATGTAATGACTAGTTCTTCATTTGAAAGTCTATTCTCTAGCACTGTGTTATTTGTACACTGTCTCACCTGTTTGCCATGCGTTGTCCACACATCTGAGAGTGTTTCATCTGCTGCGTAGCTTGAACTAGTTTAGTCTAACTGCATGCCGTAGTGCGAGGCGAGGGTTTGTTTTATAGGCAGAGTGGCCAGTGTTTGTGTATTGTGTGTTGTCATGGCCACACTGGAACCCCCTGCTCACAGTTCAACCAGGAATGACAAACTGTCGCAACCTCAGTTTACTAACTTGTGGAAATGCACTCCTGCTCCATACTACTGGCCTCTGTGTGTGTGTTGTATGGCCAGCTGTTGTACTGTACAGTGTGTTAGTGAGTGTGCCTAATGCTTTGTGCGAAGTCAATGGAGATTTAATGGCAGGTAATACCAGAAGGTAAGCATTGTCTGTAGTACTAGTGTAATTCATATTATTGTCTTGAAATTATTTTTATCCTGTGCCCCAAATGGTGTTATGGTGTACTATTTATAGCCTGTGATTTGTTTTTTATTGGAAATGATAGCGTCTGAATGGCCTGTTGACTGTGGACCATCAGGTCCAACTGACCTCTCCCAGTCTGTTTGTTATTTGTCAGAGAAGAGGTTAATGAGTCCATTATCTCCACCAAACCTTGTGGTCAACATGTATTGTGAATTGTTGAATGTTTTGTGAACTGTTCTTTGTTGGTGGTTGAACTCTGCCAGACTAGATACAGAGACACAATTATTGTACAGTAATTTGTACAAATGTTGAGTGTTAATGGTGTTCATTTTAGCTGTCCTTCTACCCCTCCACTCTCCAGCGTCTTTAGCAGTCGGTACAGTGCAGTCGCCTCACGGATCTTACTGAACTCCAGACAGAAGGACTGGATCTCCACAAACTCATCCTGTACAGACACACAGAGAGAGATGGTGACTGTGGACCTTCTGGAGAATCTGACGATAACTCACTTGAACGTTGATGATTTTGTTTCTTATTAGTGACTGGAGGAACACACACACCTATTGGGATAAATGGATTATGTCATTATTACATCATTAATAGTTTTTACTTTTGTACAATCATAATTTTCTTACCAGTCGTACAAGTCGACTTTGATGCGATTTGTCAGCATTGTCACGGCAACGCTGTATGCAGTTATTAATGTACAAATGAAGGAATTCTGGAGGGAGGTCGACAGCCTGGGTGGGCATTAATTAGAATAATGATTGGTGTGCATCAATTACAATTGCCTGCATTCTTACAGTAGTGAGTCTGTTGACCACTTCCATAGAATGCAGTGACATGTCCATGTTGAGGAGAGCTGCAAAATACCTGCAATCAGGGGCGGAAAGAAATGGTACTGCCATGTTCATTAGCTCATTAATTTAGGTACGTACTCTCCTATCTGTGTGGAGGTGGTGAGGTTGAGGAGGGCCTCTATTGCCACCGTGGGGTTCTTCTCCACCAGTTGGGGAAGCTGGGAATGACAGAGAGAGAGAGAGAGAGTTTGGTTTCTGCATTGATCAGAGTACTCCTCTGACCTTCTGTGGTGTTAATCCAACACGATAGACCAGTTTAGGATCGGCCTGAAACTGTCCTGTCAGAATGCTCTGCTCAGGAGGGGTGAGAGCTTCCTTGCAAGCCTTTGCAAACATTTTCCTTGACTCTGTGCACATCTGGTTGTCCCATTGTATGCTGTATTGGCTCTCAGTGGGGTTCAACCAGGCCACCTGTCAATAGAGGACACACACACTGGTTGGCAGTGCTACATCTAGGGGGCAGCATAGCTCACCTCGCCCTCACACGAGTGAAGAGGGGGGAGGGGCCGAATGAAGGTTGGCTCGATAGGTAACTCTGTCAGCTGGTCACTCCCACACAGCAAGGTCTCTGCCACTTCACCAGTTGAAGAGGAGTCAACACGACTGGAAGAATGACGATCAATAGGTTGATATTGTACATATACAAAACACCAGAAATGCAGTTATTTGTCTATGCAGACTTAGCACATTTCTCTTTGTACTGTCACACCATTCACTGTCAATGTGGGGGGTACCTTGTGAAGCTGGGATCAGGATCAGAGATGACACACGGCAGTCCCACCCTGCTCTTGGCGGGGGTGGTGTCGTGGTGGGCCTCTGTGAGAGAGGAAACAAGCGAGGAGACGTTGGGGGGCTGGAGGGAACTGGGGTCCATGTTAGCAATGTTGGCAGGAGTCTTCCTATACAGCTGTGGATCAACACACACACACAGTTGTATCGTACTGAAGGTGACACCATTGCCTACCTCTCTGGGGAAGGAGGGGCTTAGGAGCTGAGACAAGAACCACAGCTCAATGGTGGACAGCTCGTGGCCACAGGGCAGGCCTTGCTGGGAGCGATCATCAGCCACCAGAGGTTGAAGCAACTCCACCAAGAAGAGAGCAAAGGGATTGGCAGAAGGAGAGTCAGTGCGATAGAGCTCATGGAGCAGGAAGATGGCAGCGATTCTCTGAGTGGAGGAAGGAAGGAGATCTTTCATCTGCAGCAACATCACGAGAGCACCTGCTACTCTAAAGTTGTCTTGCTTGGAGAAGTAGCGATGGCACGTGGTGATGAGCGCCTCCAGATTGAAAGACTGGACATTGTCCTCAGAGAGAAGGCTGAATGAGTGCGGGCATGAATAGCAGGTGAACGGGCTAACACTGCAACTGAGTACAATCAGTTTATGCTACCAATCAATAATCTCCTTACTTCACCAATTGAGCCATTTCTTTGGTAGACAGCGCCATCTTTCTGGCCCTCTCCATGCGATGGACCTTATTCTAAATAGAGCCCACCTCCATATTCCAACTATCGCCCACTCATGTTGCAATGACGAGATGAGCCACTACAGGCCTTGGAGCGTCCCTTTCCTTCCTGCAAGTGAAGAGAGGCCTCTCGTATCTCAGTATCAAGTGGTCCGTCCAGGTTGGATGAGCAGATACCCTATCCTGCCTCCTCTGGGTCACTCCTGGACAGTCCCACCACCAGGCATTGTGACGACACTACCACCTCACTACTACCATTACCCAATGATAACATCGTATCTAATGTATTCTCCTTACTTATCGACCTTTGAACCTGCCTATCACCAACTCTATGGTCAATATGTTTCCATGGCAACAACAGTACCACTGCCTGATCAACTGAGCTCAAAGGTACATAATACTAGCAAATGCCAACATCATTTGTTAGTGAGCGTAAACAGGTGTTTTGAATGTGTATGCCAAATTTTGGATGATTTCTGAAAAAGTAAATCTGTAAATCTGCCAATATTGGATGATTTCTAGAAACCTGCAACTACTGTAACAAACGACATCATAATTATACGTACACGTCACATTTGTACCTCAGCTGATGCAAACACAATACGTAGCTACCTAGAAATCATCCGAATTGCTCCTCTCTCTCTCTCTCTCTCTCTCTCTCTCTCTCTCTCTCTCTCTCTCTCTCTCTCTCTTTTCATGGATGCAGTCCCTGAAGGAGGTGTGTGAGGAGGTATTGGAGAGTGCCCTCATGGAGCTGGTTAGGGAGGTGGTCAGCAGTTGTATCAATGACATTGTTACCAAGTGAGACTAGCACACACACTACTGCTGTGCAATGTGTAGTGTTAAGACTGAATGCTGTGCAATGTGTAGTGTTAAGACTGAACCGTTCATTACATAGTTATCTTTTGAAGGCCAACCTGATAGCGACCTCTGAACCTTCACAGAAGGAATCTTGTTGCCATGGTAACAGCTGTGCTGCTCATGGACTGGAGTCTGGATTGAGTCGCCAACTGACACCAGCTGATGAGAGAGGCAAGGTAATTAGTTTATTTCACTCATTGGCCTCCTAAAGTGTTTGTCCTGTACTGGCAGGTTGCAGTGGCAGCTGTTGACAGAGAGTGTGAGTCAATGGTGAAGGAGATGGTCTTTGATCAACTCCTTCAAACAATTCTTACTAGAGAGACCTTCAACTTGTGCCCCTCACTTCATGAGCAAGCTACTGACCTCCTCAATGGTTAGCGGCATATATTACTGTGTTGCAAACATGCTCAATAATATACAGTATTAAATGTAATTCCCTCCAACATTAACTGTAGAACTGATCTTTAAAGAATTGTTGGAATTGAACTGGAGAATACACACATCATAACAAAAACATTCAAATCATGCTGACATTAGAAGAGAGAGACCCGAGAGGCAATGTCCAGTCTGTGCTGAGAGGCCCTCGACCTCTGCTCCTCTTCACCAGTGGCACCTTCACTCACATCATGAACTATGGAAATGAACAATCATCTCACCATTATAATTAGCAAGAACACCATTAAACTTTCTTATTCTACAGATGCAATAATTATGACATTGCGGTAATACTTTCAACTATTGAAATAAATGAATGTGTAAAAAGCTCACCCCACTCTGGCCCTCCTACTCCGCTAGTGGTGTAGTCCAACATGCTGCCATTCCACTGCTGATAGGGGTGGAGACCAAGAGGTGTGTGGATCCATTCTGACATCTCTCTGGCTGGCGGCCATCTTAGAGGCACTTGTGATGATGGAGCCTCACCAGGAGGAGAGCTACGCTGCTCAGATGAAGTCGGGGTGAGCTGCTCAAGAGTGGTTTGAAGCTGTTGTAGATACTGCCCACTTCTTGAGCCAGGAATGTAAGATGAACTGCTGATACGACTGGACAGGGTAACTAGTGTCGTTAAATCACGGATTTGTTCCACAGCAGAATCAGAGAGAACTGAGCCACAGTTCTCCAGAATGCTATAAAAATGGGATCTTTACACAATGCATGCACATCATAACAACAATCACCTACACATTCACAACAGCCATGGAGTAGTATCCTGGACAGTTCTTTGCTGTGTTGAGCAACCCTCTCCAGTCCAATGCTCCTCCATGGAGAAACCTGTCGCTAGTGGCTACAGCAGAAGAGACCCAACAACAATCACACTAGCCTGCTATGGTGGACACTGACTGGCTCACCAGAGACATCAGCTCCACTGCTGGTGCATGGTGCAAGCACTGTGTCTTTCTGCAGTGTCAGCAATTTTCCCAGCCAGGCACCGAGATAGTCTCTTAATACGATACAACCTAATGAACAGTATTAATAGTTGCTATGACAACTAATCATTGAGAGAGGACACCCCTTACATTCGGATTCATTAACTACAGTGATGAGTGCTGAGACTAGTCTCTGTTTGAAGGCTGGGTTGCTATTGGAGGCTGTGACGAGATGCTTGGCCCACATCTTCAGCTGGGAGTTATTGATGATGAGACTAGGGAAGGCATTCAAGTCACTCACATCGGGAGCTGGACGTGGGCAGATATAGAAACAATTATTGACAAAACAGGTAGTGACAATGCAACCAACCTTCTACATGATGCTGTGAGGTAGAGGGATAGTGCAAGAGCTGTCTTCTCTTCAAGAGTTGGACCAGTTCTCCTGCGGTAGCACCAGTGAGAAGACGATCCAACTCCTCTTTAGTTTGGCACAGCCCTCTGGTCAGCTTCCACAGCTCGCCATACCCAACCACATTCTCCTGACCACCAGTGGGTGGAGTCTCATCATCGCCATGGTCACCAATAGTGAGACTCTGAGGCTCCCAATAGTTCACTCGTAACCATGACAATGAGAAGTGAGCTCCTGTCCTTAGAGCACTTAATGAGGGAAGCAGTTCATGAGTACCACAGTGTCGGAGGGCAACCAACCATGACGGAACATTGAACTACAACCAAGGAAAATTAATACATAAATTTGCTAGCATAATTGTCACACATTACAGTTGCATAATTGTAACTCCTTGACATGTTATAACTCACATCTGAGAGGTTATAACTCACATCTGAGAGGTTATAACTCACATCTGAGAGGTTATAACTCACATCTGAGAGGTTATAACTCACATCTGTGAGGTTATAACTCACATGTGACAGGTTATAACTCACATGTGACAGGTTATAACTCACATCTGAGAGGTTATAACTCACATGTGACAGGTTATAACTCACATCTGACAGGTTATAACTCACATCTGACAGGTTATAACTCACATATTTTACATGTGACAGTTATCATGTGCCAGTTACCTGAGCCACATTGGAAGCAATGTCACCATGGACTACATTTCTATTGGTCCTCACCATCTCATTCACTCCATTGATAAACCTACAGAGAATTTAACTTAGTCTCAGCAAAGATGGATGTCAAACTGACAAACCTTGTAATGGCCATGGAGTATGTGAGATTGATGGATTGGAACACGCTCCTCTCTTGCTCGTCGGTCAAAACGCTCTCAATGAGGTCGGCAGTCATCTCCACGGCCATCGGCAGCCTCCCTCTAGCCTTCCAGGCCGCCACTCTCCCAACACCTTGCCTCATCAGCTCGCACTGCCTGCTGAACAACCAGCGGTATACCGTCTCCCATTCATCACGTGATATCCACGGACAGTAGACACCTGCTGCTGTTGGAGTGGAAGGTAACGAGCCAATAGCTGAACTAGCCGACCAGATTGGCTTAACGTGCTTGAAACCAAAACTAGCTGACGTCCAGCTAGTGTTCATCTTGAGCAACCACGTGGTGTGTTTGCTGACTCAGCAGTAAGTGCACGTGCCAATTATGCTGACTCAGCAAAGTATTAACGTTAGTTATTAAAACTTTCAAACCCCACCCACGTGACATGTTTTAATTAGTAGTCAACGTTGCAGCTCAGTGGTTTGAAGTTCAAGTGTCCTTGGTCTATCCATCGGATGTGCTTCTAGTGAGCCCCAGTCAAGCTTATCAACAGTGAGTGTCTGTTAAAGACTTCGTAAATGAGCAGCTTATACTGAGCTACTTGAGTTTATGTACATCAATTAGCCTAAATTACTGGCCCAATTGTTTGCCTCTGACCTTGTAACAATGTTCTGCTGCTGTGTGTACTAGGAGGGAGACAATGGAAGCCTCTCGACTCGTCCAGCAGCTGCTCAGGCCCACAGACACCTGTGTGATTGTATCCTACCGTTTTTATTGGTTTAAAGATGGAATAAATATTAATGCTGGTGAATTGTAAACATTGATGTCAGTTGGGTGTAGTTGTACACCTCACATGGCCTCAGAGATGTTTGCTAACATTGTCAGTACATTGTTAGTAGCTTGTATCTCTCTCTCTCTCTCTTTGTGTGTTCCTTGACTCCAGTAATGGCAGGCGGTACAGGGTTACCTGCTGGGACTACCGAGCCCTTCTCTCAGGACCTTTGCCGTCATCAAACATGAAGGGAGTGAGGAACATGCGTGAGTTGCCACCAACCTCTCTCTCTCTTTCTGGAGTGTCTTTAGTGTAGCTAGTGAGATAGGAAGGGGCAGTCATTTCTTAGCAGCTGTAGAGCATCAGTTTCATAATGCATGTGTATTTAATCGCCATTGTACCAACAGCACCTTCCTACCACCTGACATATCTTTCCCTTCAGGCTGTTCCTGTTTGAAATGGACACCCTGTCTTCTCCAATGGCCATCAGTTCAACAGTCTACTACCCAATTAGAGGTTCATTCAGTGCTCAGAATCAGAGTAGGTCCTACAACTCATTGTACGAACAAGTGTTTATTAAAACGCCTACTCTTTCTCTCTCTCCTAGCTACTCAGTCCAACCATTGTCAGCTCCTGTTGAACAATGGAGAAGGCTCCTCCCTGGTCCTGCAGCTGGCAGCAGACACCATCACTGCAGTCTTTATCTCTCAGCTTAACAAGGCCCTCCATCAATTCAGTGAGTCATCTCTCTCTCTCTCTCTCTCTCTCTCTCTCTCTCTCTCTCTCNTCTCTCTCTCTCTCTCTCTCTCTCTCTCTCTCTCTCTCTCTCTCTCTCTCTCTCTCTCTCTCTCTCTCTCTCTCTCTCTCTCTCTCTCTCTCTCAGTGGAAGATGCAGTGGTGCTGTTCACAGTGTGTGTGGATGAGGACTTGGCCTGCCATCTCAACAGTGGCAGAGATAAGATTGAAGACATACTTGTGCTCCATTTAGAGAAAGGAAAAGATTTCTTCATCAGCGTGACGGGCAACTATCTTCCCTCTTGCTTTGGCTCATCTCTGGAGACCCTCATTCACCTCCACACCTACATCAGAGAGGTCCCTGTGGCACAGCTCGTGGACCTGGTAAGTCACACACACTGCACCTTGTGTGTAAGATGACCTTTGACCTTGTGTACAGTCATCATCATGGGAGCAGTGTTCGTTGATCCAACCATCGGAGCCATCCCAGATAGTCCCGCCCCCTTTGGACATCCCCAAGGAGCTGTTCACACTGGTGGATTTCATCAAGAGGAAAAAAGGGCACGAAATGGTACGGTACTTATATAAGTATTTTTGAAAGAATGATGTAATGGTGATGTAATTGTCATACATGAAGTTATAACTCATACATAATAGTTATGACTCACAAACAGTAATTATCATATTATAGCGGGAAATTTCCTATGGTGGAAATTTTTGTATTTTTTGTATGCTGTTTGAATATACGAAAATTAAAACTGCGAAAATTTAACTTCTGTAGTGTGCACAATACGAGTGTGTGCCGTGTATACAAAATTTATTACTATAAAAATTTTTTGTGCCATGTTTTCACCATTTGTACGAAATTTTGCACCAATGAAAATTTCCCGCTATAATTTATGGTATGACTCCCACATCCACTGCAGGAGGGCCTTTTCACTGATGGTGGTAGGAAGTCAGAGATGGAGGAGATTCGTCACGTCCTTGACACTGGAGGCAGGGAGCTGCCTGGCTCTGTCTTCTCCATAGCCTCCTCTCTGCTCACCTTCCTCTCTTCCCTGGCTGACCCAGTGGTGCCAGGGAGACTCCACTCCAGGTGCATGGAGGCCTGCAACAACACCACACTGTGTAAACAGGTGAGCCACCTGCTACATGGGCTTCTTACCCTGGATGATGTAGATTGAAATGGCTGCTCATTGTGTGTGTGTGTGTGTGTGTGTGTAGATCCTGGTTCAGATGCCTCAAGTTCACAAGCGGGTGTTTGTATTTCTTGTGACATTCATGAAATTCCTTCTCAAGTCGTCAGAACAAAATGGAATGGACGCCAAGTTCCTAGGTATGGTGTCTGTTGTGCTAGTAGTCACATGACTGTCACATGATTTAACATGATTGGTTTCAGCAACCATATTTGGTGAGGTGATGTTGCGTGCTTCCCTTACCGAGAGGCGGAGTTTCAACAAGAAGGCTCTCAACGCAATGAACCGCAAGAAGGCCACTTTTGTTCATCAGTTTATTATTAACGACCTCACAGTAACTTATAACTAGTTGATGCAAGCTAGAGTTAATTGGTTTACATTAGGACAATAATTATTATGATTTGTGGTGAGATTTTTAACAATGAAATGTGTTTTCTATTTTCCAGTGATATTCAAACTAAAGATGCATTGTGGTATGTTATTATGAAGATGTTGCTCAATGTTTAGAGTTGTAATTGCGCACTCTTCTAGTCTTGTTGCTGTGGCGTGCATGTGGTTTAGCCTCGACTGGTCTAGTTCTTTGAGCTAGTGGTCTTCTTTGCACTGGTGCCTTGTTCCCAACCAGCTCCAACTCAGGGGTAGAATGTCTCATGCCCCTGTCATTATCACTGTCCATCAGTTGATCCTCTGCTAGATGGAGCACCCTCTGGAGGGAGTCATGGCCGCCCATGAGGGAACACTCACTGAACTTTAACGACGACAATGACATGTCCAAAGTCTCCTCCTGATGCTTTCCAGTTAGAGTGCTGGCAGCAGCTGGACTGGCTTCCTCTCTAGATCTGTCAGTCAGCTCTACTTGAACAGACTTCTCAACGCACACAGGTCTCAACGGGCTCTCCTCCTTCTCTTCCAATTGCTGCTGCTGCTGTTTGGCTAGTTCTTCCTTCTCTTTGACCAGTGAAATGATGACCTTGGTTGCTTGGAGAAGTTTACCGTGCAGCTTTGTCTCTGGGACTTGACAAGCCTTCAACGTATACACCTACAAATGAATGAAAGCACTGATGGTGCACAAGCCTTGGCACACTCATTGACAACTAGCTATAGCTAGTGCACTTGTATGCATATTATGATGATATTATTATATAATATTATATTATACATGTATGAGTACTATATATGAGTCAATGTATTAGAAAATAATCACCTATAGGCACACAATAACACTGTCCGTACAGCCACCACCACATGTCTGTGATGAAGCAGCAGGCCAACTAGCATGCATAAATAAACACGCATGTGTACAAAGACCATTAGTATACTGAGACTTATACAACAAGTCCCAGCTCAGTATGCCTGATCTGAGTCAGAGGCCTAGCACTGATGATCAATCATGATCCGCAGTGGTATCATTTGAAAGCTCTCATCACTCTGACCACAGTGGTGCCAGTCCCATTTCAATACGACCTTCCTAGGCTGAGATAGGCCTGGTAATGTGTTGCTGGGTTCTTGGTTTCTCATCACGTATGATGGTTTTAGGTTCTTGGTTTC
>CAXIPT010000013.1:1000044-1076824 GCA_964030475.1 Tethya wilhelma
TAGTGGAGAACCCAAGAACCTTTCCCACTAAAACTAGTGGAGAACCCAAGAACCTTTCCCACTAAAACTAGTGGAAAACCCAAGAACCTTTTCTCAGTAAAACTACTGGAGAACCCAAGAACCTTTCCCACTAAAACTAGTGGAGAACCCAAGAACCTTTCCCACTAAAACTAGTGGAGAACCCAAGAACCTTTTCTTATTAAAACTAGTGGAGAACCCAAGAACCTTTTCCTGTTAAAACTATTGGAGAACCCAAGAACTTTTTCCCATTAAAACTAGTGGAGAATCCAAGAACCTTTTCTCATTAAAATGAAGGCACTGAGGAGCTCTCAACTAGGTACCACACCTATATGCATACAGTGTAAAAGAGTGTAACATAACTCAGTATCACTGAAAACTTCAAAACTACAGGCTATGATCCATCTAGTGGCCCGCATAGCTAACACGGCTATGGTGAAGCAGCACGCTACAGACTATAAACCACATGAGCTCTGCTACGGTTAGGTACATGCATTGGAATGCTCAGCTGCCGTCAAAGTCTAGCACTGAGCTGGGCCTCAGTAAGAGCCTAGCTAACCACAGCCATATGCATTAGCTATAATGATCTATAGCTTGTGTAAAGTCTTTGCACGCCCTATATGCTTACATAGAAAGCAGACCAACTCATGTCTGTCTTGCCAAACAACACTAACCAACAGCCATGCATGCAAAGAGCCATGCAGCATTGGACCTCAGCAACACAAACTCTATTTAAACGTACACCAAATTAGTAGGCGTGGCCTCGAAGCTAAGCGCTCAAGGAAGCAAAAAAGCCTCAAAACTCAAGAACTACAGTGTTTTGGACAGGAAGTACAATCAATTTTGTCGCTAGAGCTGTCTTTCTTGAGATTTCGATGGGACAGACAGACAGACAGACAGACAAAACGACTACCGTAACCCTCTGCACATGCTACGCACGAGCCGAGGCTTAATAAGACCGCATTATAATGATGTAGTTCCTTTTGCATGATCTTTACACATTCACCTTTTCTCTCTCGGCTTTCAGTTCTGCCTTGAGTTGTTCCCTGTGTGTCTTCATCTGTGTCACCTTCAGCTCCAGAGTGGTGTTCTCCCTCTGTAAGGTGGCGATGGTGTCACTCAGAGCTATCAAATGACTCTGGTGCTGTTTCCTCGGCACACCGCCAGGGGAAGGGGGTTTCCCTAGGCTCCGTAATCTCTCTTCTAGCTGTCGATTCTCTGATTTCAAACGACTCATTTCACTTTCCAGGTGCTCTGTGTACCCTTTGGTTGCCATGGCAGCGTCCCTATTAGTGACCTCTTCCATATCATGTCTCATTTGTTCAATGATAGTCTGCAATTCTTTGTTTTGTTGCCGAAGCTGGGTCATGTGATCAGTCATGTGACATTCACTGGCCAAACCATGTTTGTTTAGTGTTGCTATGGCAACATCTCTTTCTTGTCGGACTCCTTGTAAGTCAGTCGTCAGTTTTTCAATCATTAATCGTGATTCTTTGACCTCTGACCCCAGCTGTGAGTGAGTGATGCATGTATAAGAACACACATAACATGATTTGGCCATTCCTATGTTGTATTACATTTCTAGCCAATGTTTTTTTGTTCTATTGTTCTCTCTCTCTCTCTCTCTCTCTCTCTCTCTCTCTCTCTCTCTCTCTCTCACTCTCTCTCTCTCTCTCACCTTATCCCTGGAGGATGTCAGCTGTTGAATGATGAGCTGGTGTTTGGAGTAGACTTGTCTCTCGCACTCTCCCAGCCTCTGCTCCCAGTCCAGTTGCAGCTGAGCCTTCGATATCTCCACACTTTTCTCTCTCTCCCTAGCTGCTACCATCTCTTCTCTGTACCTACATAACCATCACTAGCAGTATGCATGTGCAGCTCCATGCCAACATGTCTTACTGGTCAACATCCGTGGTTTGCTGACTCAGCTCTTCTCTGAGCCTCTCAATGGTTGTCTGTAGTGATTGGATCTGGACATCTCTAGCTACAATCTCTTGAGTGAGCTCACCAGTGGAGGAGTTAGCTACTGCCTGCACCTCTGCTAGCCTCTCCTTCAGCCTACGATCAACACATACAATGAATAAACCAAATTGAGAGGGGGTTCCTCCTACCTCTGTATTTCACCATCTTTCTCTTTCCTCTCGTCCTGCCTCTGCCACTGCACTCTGCGACTCTCTCTCTCCCACTCTCTCTTTAACTCCATCACTTGTCTCTCCAGTTCACCTTCCCTGCCGCTATGAGCCTTGGAGGAACAAATATATCAACAAACAATATTAGCTGAAGATATTACTAGCTAGATTTATAAACCAACTTCTTTTGCAGCTCTTAAAACACTCTNTCCTCCTACCTCTGTATTTCACCATCTTTCTCTTTCCTCTCGTCCTGCCTCTGCCACTGCACTCTGCGACTCTCTCTCTCCCACTCTCTCTTTAACTCCATCACTTGTCTCTCCAGTTCACCTTCCCTGCCGCTATGAGCCTTGGAGGAACAAATATATCAACAAACAATATTAGCTGAAGATATTACTAGCTAGATTTATAAACCAACTTCTTTTGCAGCTCTTAAAACACTCTCTTTCTCTCGCACTAAATGATCCAATTCAGCACGTCTATGTGAGGGGGAAAGTAGATATTTTGTGAATAAAATGCACATGACAGTAAGAATAATGCACACATACCTTCTTTCAAACTCCTCCTGCTGTGTCTTGGCCAGACTCAGTGAGTGGTCCAGCTGTGTCTGCACATCGGCCAGTTTGCCATGGAGGGTGCTTCTCTCATCCTCTAGCCTCCATTCTTGCTCTCTCACCGTCTTCCTCAGTCTCTCCACTTCAGCATCTCCTTCTTGAGCGCACTGCTGACTCAGCATCTTTGCTGATTCAGCTTGTTCAAGTTCTCTGCTTACAACTCTCAGTTGCTTCTCTTTAGAGAGAATGGCAGCATTCAGTTGAGTGTGCTTTAATTGGAACTCATGTTCCCTTCGTTTCAGCAACTCTTCAAACTGTGCTGTTAGCTGTTCTTTCTGAGTGGCCATTTCTCCCTCTACCTCTAATAGCCTCTGCTCCAGCTGCCTCTGAAGTCTCTCCAGCTTGTCTCTCTCACTCTCCACCTCTCTCTGACTAGCACTCCTGCAACCATTACCCTAATACAACACTGGTACACATGTGGTTACCATGGCAACACACCTAATGGCATCCATTTGTAGCTGAAGCTGTTCAATTCGTTTGATGTAATGCACTTTGACCTCATCCAGAGCCTGTTTACTGTGTGCTACATCGCCATGGAGACCATCCACAGTCACCTAGAGAGGTAGATTCAAATGACATTGACACAATAATTGGAGGGGCTGACAGCTGTCCTACTCTCAGTTGGCTGTTCTCTGCCAGCAGTGAACTGACGACTCTCTTTAGTTCAGTGAAGACACTCTCATATCGACCCAGCTCAACATCTCTCTCTGACAACAGCCTCAGGTTGTAATCAAAGTCCTCCTGCAGTTGGGCCATCTTCTGCCTCTCTGTGCACAGCTCCTGGTGGATGCCTGTGTGCAGTCATGATACAATCAATGTTAGTGTATTTATTTTGATCTCCAACCTCTCAATGTCTCATGGACGACTTGAGCTTTCTTCTGCTTGAGTTCTTCCAGTTCCTTCTCTTTCTCTGCAGTCAGTTCGTCCAAGGTGGCCATCTTCAAAACTTGGGGGGCGTGGCGTCACATTGACCACACCCACTGATGCTAATGGCTGCAGAGAATGTAAAGAAAGTGAAGCTGCTTGTTCTCGGCAACACTGGTGAGTGGGACCGTCGGAGTGGCAGTGGTTAGGTTCAATGTCTGTTGTGTGTGTCCACCTAGGTGTCGGTAAGACTAGTCTGGTCCACCTCATCTGTCAAAAGGAGGCTCTCAGTAACCCCTCGTGGACGGTGGGCTGCTCCGTCAATGTCAAGGTACACTTCACTGGGGGTGGGGGGACCCGCTGTTGTTGTTAGAGGCTCATTATAGTGTGACTCACTGTGTTGTATGTGGTGCAGCTTCACGATTACGGCCATGCTCCTTCGTCTTCTTACTTCCTGGAGTTCTGGGATGTCGGAGGCTCTCCAGCTCACAAGAAGGGAAGACAGGTCTTCTACCAGAACACCAATGGTATGCTGTGAAAGTTCAATGTGAGGTCGGTCAGTGTGCCTGTCTTGCAGGGTTGATATTGGTGCATGATTTGACCAATCGGAAGTCTCACAGCCATCTCTCAAAATGGCTGGCAGAGTTTCACCAGCACAGCAAGCCAGGCAGCGGTAGAACGACCCTCACTAGCAGCTTAGGAGCGCTCTCTGACTCACTGAGACTAGAGTATGTGTGCAGTCTACATACATTGTAGTCTCCTTCTTTCCAATGATACAACACTTTTTTGTGTGCTCCACTGCAGTAGTTTGGACTATGACCCCGAGAGATTTGCAGACCAAGAATTACCAATTTTGATTGTCGGCACAAAACTGGTACACTATATCTTTGTGACATTGCCATAGTTACACAAATACACATGACATTGTACATTGTATAGGATCAAGTGAATCCATCAGTTCAAAGCAAGACCTCCTCTTCTTCTCCTAGCAGAATGTCTGGAGCAGCCACCATCTCCGTGGTAAGAGAAGCTAGGGTATTGTAATTGAGTGTGTTCTGACAAACTGTGTTTCAGGATTGTACTAATTCAAGGCAGTTTTCACTGGACTCTCAGCAGATGGTGGAGCTGAACAAATTCTTTGACAAGGTAGTAAATGCAATCACGTGATAGTCACATGACCTGCTCCACCGTTCTCACATTAGGTTATTGAAAGACGATTCTTTCCTTCTACCCAACACCACCACATGGTCAGTTACCACGGCAACACACCTAAATTATATTTTAAATGTTCCACTGTTTGTATCTTTGTGGTTCAGTAGACAGGACCTGGTTCATCAGAGAGGCCACGCCCATCACTGGCCCGGAGAATATCATCAAACACTTGAAACAACTTCAATCAAATATCTCAAAACATAGCCTAATATATACTGCAGTCATGAAAACTTTATATCTATATCTGTGCCTACAAATTATACTGTTCAGCTGGTGTTTCTGCATGTCTAGAAACAAAGGGGTTATACTTTCAGTTTTGTTGCTTGAAATGGTCCGAATGTGAACAGCCGAATCAGCACTAATGCCAGTCCCACGATTGCCCCTCCCATGTCAGCCACACCCTCTCCTATGCCATAGTGAGTGTAGATAGCTCCGATCATTATGACTAGGAGCACCTCGTTGGCTAGCAGAGAGAGACGAGCCATTCCTGAGACGAGTAGGCCTATACAGATCAGCTCAGTCCCACCAACCAGGATCCTGTAGAGGTCAGGATCAAGGCCCAACATACTGATGGGGTACACTCCAACGTAGGTAGCAAACTTAGTTTTCTGGAAAATAAAAATAAAACAAAGGTAAGCTATCATGTGACTTTAGACTGACAAATTCTGACCATTTCATTATGAATGTCTTGGCCAAGGATAGTTGTTAGTTTGGCAAAGCCAGCAAAGCCGAACAGAAGAACCAGTAGTCCAGTAGAGACCAAGTGAACAATCCTTTGAATGGACGCCATGTCAGCGAGCGGCAGACCCTCCTAGTTTTGCACTAATGATCAATTGCGCATGCGCAGTTGCATATTCATTTCTACACGAAAGAGATGCATCGCTGTGTGGTTCTGCTGTGTGTTTTTGTTGCAGTAGTGCAGCAAGCTGGCGTAGTACGAGCTACTTTAGGTGTAGACCTCTCCACTCTCACCTCTCCAACTGCTTTCAAGTGTCTCAAAGACAACGGCTATGAATTTGTTATCGTACGAGCCTACCAAAGCATCGGCCGAGCTGATCCTGATGGTGTCCACACGGTTGCCAACGCTTACGAAGCTGGATTCAAATATGTTGACATCTACATGTTCCCTTGCCCAAAATGTTCCAAGTCAGCATCAGAACAAGTGGAAGAAATGGGTGCGTTAACGGTTTATGGATAATGACAGTATAAAATGTAAATCTAAACTTGCAATTGACTGTTTATTTTTATTTTGATGGATCAATTTGTGACTGCAGTCAATAACATGGGCAACATTTCCTACGGACAGATATGGCTCGATATTGAGGTAGAAATCATCTTTAGATATCATAATACCAAACACTAGTAATACTTATCACACAGGGTTCACAATACTGGCACAGCAGTCAATCTGAAAACCAGCAGTTCTTTGAAGAGCTCTTGAAAGCTGCTAGCGTAAGTCAACAACCAACACTCAAACTATTGAACTGAAATAAAATAATGATAACTAATTGTAGAGGTACAAAACAACTGGTGTCTATGCCAGTGAGTATCAGTGGAGCTCCATAATGGGCAGTAGCTACTCTGGAGGTGCAGGGCATCAACTATGGTACTGCAGTATAGGCTGTGTGCTAAATAAAGAATAGTCTGATGTGCATTGTGTGAACTGGCTGCAGGTATGCCCATTATGACGACAATCCAAGTTTTAGTGACTTTGAATCATTTGGTGGCTGGAGAAGGCCTGCTATCAAACAGTATGCAGGGGACAAGTTTGAGTGTGGAGCTGGCATTGACAGAAATTACTACTAGCTGACAAAATAGAATTGAGCAACAGTTTCCACAAAAATAGCATGATTCTATAAAAATTAATATGGTGTTACCTTTGTACATTATGGAGAGTCAGGTGATACTATTATAATATAGCCATAAAAAGAAATAATGTTATTCATCACAAAGATATGGGAATGGAGAAATGGAATGTTCTAGACTCCCATTGAGTGAAAGATGGTGACTCACTAGGTGGCAAAGAACGTTCAGTGAATGTTGCCTCTCCGTTTCTGTCCACTAGAAGAACACTGCTACTCCTAACACACACATACACACACACACACATAAGATGACATAGCTAAGATTGAGATAATTAGGTAGACTCCTCACCTTGTACCATACATGCCTGCAGACAGCAGGGTAGGATTGACAAATATTGATGATGTCGTCTTTAATCTCTCCTCATTATATCCAGTGTCTGGGATATTGGGGTCAGGGTGCAAACTATGAGAACAAAATGCAATAAAAGTGTCATGTGACTCTCATGTGATCCTTGTTTTACCATTGGTCATTAGAAAGAAGAGCAAAAAGTTGTTCTGTGAGCTTCTCTTTGCTGACATCAGCAGATATTATATCAGAGAATTGTTTCTTTCCAGTGACGACCTTTCTCCAAGGTGAGTCCAGCTGAGCGTTGCTGAGACCATAGACCCTGCCCTCCATTGGCTGACAGCCATGGAACTGATGGTTGGAGCAGTAGACCATCTCTCTTTGACTGCAGGGACCAACACACACACACACACACACACACATGCTGGCCAACACACTCCTATCTTTGTCTCCCAATGAGAAGCTACCTCAGATCAGCTGTGATGAGAGAGAAGCCATTGTACTTGTCTCCTTCCTTCAAAACCTGCTCACAATACTCTCCTGGAGTGTCTTGGCTCGACAAGAACTCAGACACCAGAAAACCTGTCAGAATTATTGTAAAAAAATGATTAGCAACATTTACACTTTAAAACAGAAAATGAATAATACACCTCGGCTCTTAGCGTCAGATCGGATGTGGTCAGAATGCGTCCGATAATTAGTGAGAACTGAAAACCTTCCACGAGAGCTCACTCCAAACCAAGTGCCTCCACAACAGCTGCCACTTTGAAGATCACGACCTGGACAAAGATAATGCATCATACGCATAAATTATATGGTACCTGGTTTCATCATGTTTACAGCAATAGGTATATGAATGAAATTTCATTTATAAATTAACCTAATGATGTTAACAAACATGATGAAACCATGTTATAAATGAATGAATGAAATTAGAACCAGTGTACCTGCTAGGATGTGGCTGTGATCAGTCCAGAAGTGAGCCTGGCTGGTGGGTCTTGAGAACAGCTCGTCTCTGTTGTCCGCAGCGATGAGCAGGTAGCGTGAGGACAGAGAGGGATCGTAGCTGAGGAACAGAATACACATGTCGGTCGCAACGGTACGGGTCGTCACTGCTGACTCAGCAAATAAACTTCCACGTGGCTAAATAGCTGCCTAGTGAAGAGATGGAAGTATGTAAAGTGTGCGGAGAGAAAGCAGCCAAATATCGCTGTCCTGCTTGTGCTGAGCGGACGTGCAGGTAAGCTTAACATTCTCAAACTATCATTGTATGTGCCTACAGCAGGCTGTACATTTAAGAGAAAGGTCAAATACAAAAATTATTTTGGTCTTTAGTTGTCACATAATTTCTAAGGTATTATAGTCAGATTGTATCTTGGCAGTATCAATCACCCATTACATCATTGTCTACAGTGTAGGCTGTGTTAAGGAACACAAGGAGAGGTCAAAGTGCACCGGGAAGAGGTGTAAGACTGGTTTTGTGTCCCTGTCCGAATTCAATGACACCCAGCTGTTTAGTGGTAAGGATGATGTAATAATGATGTCATTGCATCATAAGTATTACTAATATTCATTTTCTAATTGTAGATTATTATTTCTTGGAAGATGTTGGTCGCCATGGTGACTCAACGAGGAGGGATCGTATTCACAGAGAGAGAGATGAGGGAGAGAACAGGTCCCAGCGCCAGAGGGTGAGCTGCATGGGTCCACAGCTATGGTAGTGTGCTCACACCATGTGTGTGTGTGTGTGTGTCCTTCAGTTCCATTGGCTGAAGTGCCGTGCTGCTGAGAGGGGTGTGGCCTTGCTCCTACAGCCTCCAGGCATGTCTCTTCACAAGAGAAACACGTCCAGGACTGTCGGAGGGAAGCAAAGGTATATACTGCCCACCCAACTAGTGAGTGTGGTCTGTTTCACTGTTCTCCTACTGATCACAGAGGGGGGTGGAGCATTGAATGGAAGATGGATCTCCTCTTCCCTAGCTCTGGAGTGGACTACCACGAGAAACAGTCAGTGCAAACAGACACCAGTAGATTTGTAATAATGATGTCATCTATTTCAGTATCCCTGAGTCCATGTTGATCAGTCAACTACTCCACAAGTACCTCCATCCCACGGACAGTGACCCCATAGCCAGACATCGGTGAGTGTAACCACTCGCTCTGTTTATGGTAGACCTTTGACCTTGTCTTCTTGTGTAGGTTACGGCGGTACGTTGATGAGGGTGGTGTTGATGGAGCTACTGTTCTAATGGAGGCAGCTAACACTCCTGGCCACAAGCCAAGGTACTCTGCCCCTTCCTGCTATCATGGCATGTTGCTATGAACGCACTACATGTTTGTGTGCAGCTACCACATCCTGGAGAAACACAAGAGTGTGTGCGATAATCTCAGAAACAAGACAGTCATTGAGTACCCAACCCTCACAGTTGTGCTCACATCTCAACTGACACACTACAGCCTATTGGACGAGGCCAGCCATGCCATCACTGCTAGTACTAGTGACAGTGACAAGACAGAGAGTGGACGAAAAGAGGAGGAGCTTGCTGTTTCCATGGAAACAGCCGATGAGAGGCCCCCTATGATTGAGAGGCGAAACTCCAGTGATTGGTCAGAAGATGAACAACATGAAGATTGTAACTCATTGCAACTCATAGCTCGCATGTACAGCAGCATTGACAATGACTAGACATTCTTATTCAGATTCAATTCAGTCTTGTTTTGTTTTCAGTTCTCTGACTCTCTCCAGGAAGGTAGGGTGGGAGTGGTGGAAGGCTGAGTAGAGGGGGTCAGCTATGGGGAAGGAGAGGTTGTCCTTGTGCAGGATGGTCAGAGCCGAACACAACTGAGCAGCATATCCCAACTTCTTGGCAAACCTGTCTGCCTGGTACTCATACCTCCTCACCAGCTGTGTCATCAGGAATGAGAACACCTGAGAATATAGAATCACTATATATAGTTATAATTGTTGAGCTGATATAAAGACGACATCATCATTACCTCATTGTAGGGGATAAAGATAAGTTGTAGGAAGAGAATGAGGCCTATAAGGATGGGCTTGGAGTCGGGGAAGCCAAAGGAGGTGTAGAGGTCCTGCTGGTTCATGAAGTACCCAAAGAGAAACAGCGTCAAGAGGAGATTCACCTGAGACACAACACAACAAAGAAAATAAACACTGAACTCCCGCCTTCAGGTAACTAATATTATAAGTAGCAAAAATTCCACAAAACTAAAGCAGTGCTGTAAAAAGTAAAGAAACAAGGCATGTGCTATATACCTCTCCGATGATGAGATTCTTAAGGTTATGGCTCAACTTCCAGTGACCCAACTCGTGAGAGAGGACAGCCAGGATCTCCTCCGTATTGCACCCCTTCTTCGTCTTCTTCTCTTCCTGCTTCTCATCTGAAGCCACACCCACATCCTCTGGCTGTGCCGAGGGTTCCTCCGAGGGTGGCATGACGCCCTCCTCCAGGAGAGTGTCAAACAGAACAATCTTCTTATTCTTCCAGAATCCGTAGAAGTAGGCGTTGCTGTGAGCAGAGCTAATGGCAGGGGGAGGCTACAATAAGCACTCAAGGAATTTGCACCATTAACAGGTACATCAGTTGAAATGTGAATTGAATGGAATTGCCAGTTGTAGAATGCACTGTCAGTCATTGACCTACACATTCTGAGCTGAATGGTTCAACACGAGTCACGTACCGTTTAGAGCCTTCAACAACCAGTAGCTTCTTCAAAGGGAAGTCCAGAGAGGCAGCTAGCTTGTGAATGGCATCTCTGAGAGGCCCCTCAGGGAGGGGAGTGTACTTGTCAAACAACGGAGCAATGTAGTCATGGTACACAAACAGCAGGACCTGGGGGCATATGTGGTTACCATGGCAACTGAGGGTGTGTGCTTAAGGTGCACTTACCAGTGAGACAATGAGCACAAACACCCAGGCATAGATGTAGAAGTAGTCACCTCCCCACTGGATGACGGCAATCAGCCCAGCCATGATGACGGAGTTGAGGACAGCTTGAAGCAGGAAGGACTTGATCTGGTCTTTTACAAAGAACCACGCAGTCTGTGTGTGTGTGTGTGTGTGTGTGTGTGTGTGTGTGTGTGTGGGTGTGTGTGTAGGTAAATTTAAAATACATTCATGCAGCATATGGTAGTTGGGAAGTTAAATTATTGTCAGTTTAACTGATGACATCATACCTGTTTGTTGAAGCCATGTCTCTCTTCCAAGACAAAGGTGAAGTAGATGGTCCATGGGAGATTAGAGAGAGAGGAGTAGGAGAGGACCAGCAGCAGAAACACAACCGATTGTTTAATCTGGAAGCATAACATTGAGCAGAGTAATCATCTCCTTCAACAACCTAGCCACACTACATGTGCCTCCTACCTCATGCTCTTTGTTGTAGCCATAATAGGTGATGATCCAGCCTGCTGATCGCCACGCCAAGGGGATAGCTCCCACCATCAATATTACCTAATCATTACAACATAGGTACCATAGTTTGGGATATACACGTGTAACGTACACACCAAGAACTCCACTTGTTTGTATAATTCTTTGATCATTCCAAAGCTGCTCTTGTCCAACTGGTAGATGCGAGACTTGTCAAATGTGCTTTGATCAAACATCTCCTTAGCTTCCTCGGGTACCTTCTCGGCAGTTTGGTACACCCGTCGCTAGCAAAAGAAGACAAGTGGTGGGCATTAATTGGAACACAGTCCCTCCTCTCTTGTAGTTATTGCAAAACGAAAACAGAAAGGTGTAACTCACTTGTCTCCATTGCAAGTAGGTGTCCCAGAGATATGCAACCCATACAAACACTACACAAGGCCACAAGTAGTCCATGCTACTGATGCTGCACTGCCGGGGTCAATCTTGAAAATTTTCGTTGGAAATTGGGCGTGGCTACGCTAATTGATCTCAATCGATTGCGGTATGTACCGTAAAAGTGTTTTTTAGAGTGAGCTATTACTATCCAAAGATGTTCAATTAATGACCAATCGTCTTTGCAATGTCTTCACTGGAAGTACCTCGGGAAACTCGCGATGCTAGCCCGCAGAGTCGGCCTCGATCCAGAGCTGGATCGCCAATAATGCCGCCGCGCATGAAGCGGCACAGCTTCATGACGAAAGCCCAGCATAAAGAGAGACAGGACTTCATTCGTAAGAACAGTCCTCTCAGCTCCACAGACCTCCTAGCAGGCCTTGGCAAAGAGAGAGCATGTTCCTCTCCAAAGGAGAGCCTCGTGTTTGACCCGACTGGCAAGAGAGCGTATCAGTGGCTGTTCATTATATGCATTGCAGTGGTGTACTTCTGCTGGACCATCATCCTGCGGGTATCCTATTCAGAGGTGCAGAGAGTGTGGCCACTGTGGCTGCTGGTGGACTCTCTCTTTGCAGGGGTCTATGTGGCAGACATGCTGGTGCAGATGAGGACCAGCTACCTGAGGGACGGCATACTGGAGGACGATGAGAACAAGATGAAGGAACATTACATGAATACGCTCTTCTTCAAGGTGGATTTCGCTGCTGTCATTCCATTCGATTGGCTCTTCTTGATGTCCACATGGACTGCACCTCCACCGACCCTGCATTGCTTCAAGCTACTCAAAATCTATAGAGTCAGACAATTTTCTAGTCGCACTGAAAGCAGATCGCGGTTTCCTAACATCTTTCGAGTATTGTTTCTCATTCACAATGTGCTGGTCATAATCCACTGGAACGCTTGCATTTATTTTCTCTTCAGTCATTGGATTGGTCTGGGCAGTGATGAATGGGTGTACCCAATGTGGAACAGCACTCACAACCCAGAATGGGGACACTTCTCTCGGCAGTACATCTACTCATTCTACTGGTCCACTCTCACACTGACTACCATTGGAGAACTTCCTGAACCACAAACCAACATAGAGTATGCCTTTGTAACAACTGACTATCTCATTGGGATACTCATGTTTGCCACCCTGGTTGGAAACGTTGGCAGCATCATATCAAACACACAGAAGAATCGAACCAAGTTTCAGCACAGAATGGACAGCATCAAGACGTACATGAACTTCACCAAAGTTCCAAACAACTTGCAAGAGCGTGTGATCAAGTGGTTTGACTATCTTTGGACTCATGGTCACCCAATGGATGACCAGCACGTGCTGGATGCACTGCCAGACAAGCTGAAGGCTGAGATTGGTCTTCACGTTCATTTTGAGACACTAAAGAAAGTGAACTTCTTCGAGGAATGTGAGCCAGGCTTGTTGTGGGAGCTAGTGCTGAGGCTGCGGACACAGATCTACTCGCCTGGCGAGTATGTGTGCAGGAAGGGAGATGTGGGTAGGGAAATGTACATTGTGAACAATGGACGTCTGGACGTGCTGGCAGAAGAAGGAGGGGCTGTTCTAAAGGAGCTATCTCACGGAGATTACTTTGGAGAGATCAGTGTGTTGAATCTAGGCATTGGAAAACACCAAAGAAGAAGAACAGCATTTGTGAGATCAGTTGGCTACTCCTCTCTCCTGTGCCTGCTGCAGAACGACCTTTTGGATGTGTTAAATGACTACCCCAAAGCTAGAGAGGTGCTAGTGCAGAAGGCCATGAAGCAGCTTGAAAACCACCGGCCAGACATAGCTGACGAGATTGCCGGTGAGGAGCACCCTGAGGAAGCCACTGAGCAGAGGAGAGAATCCTTTAACTCAACGTGCTCTGAACAAGAGTGGTCTGAGCGAAATGGAAATGCTAGGAAGTGGTCCCAAGACTCAATCCAGGAGTGGGAGTCCGTGCAGGAGTCCTCCCTGGTGGTCCCTCCTATACAAGTGAACACAATGGCTGACCAGCTGATCGACGTCCATGTTCGACTCACGGAAATAGAAACACTCGTCAAACAAGTTTTAAGAGAAATCAAGGGGTCAAAGGTTACAAACGAACCTGCTGCCAAAACTAATACTCTTTATTCAATTAAAGAAAGGATCAGAAAAATGTCGTCACAAATTTAACAACTGGCAATAATTATAGTAATTAATTAATGTGGTTTGTGGAACAGTTACATTGGCATGTCATATCATTGCTATAATTAATGTTGAAATAAAGTAATTTTAGTGCTGACGTGTAATTATTATAACCTGCTATTGTCAGTCAGTCCACATTGGTCATGAAGAAGTAGACAGCCTTCCTTTAAACCTCTTCCTAGCACTGCACAGGTAGTGTGTGTGTGTGTGTGTGTGTGTTTACAAGTCAAAATAAACAGCAGATGACACGGTCCATTGCCCAATGCATTAAAGCGTGTCCATTTGACAGAGAGAAGAGAAAATTCACACTGTCTACTCAAGTCATGAATACAATTATGGTTGGATTCCACAGCATAGCTGTGACAGATGGCATCATTAGTGTTTCCTCCTTCCACCATCCTCACCTACCTCACGCTGCAGGGAGAGGCACAGCTGGAGCACGAGACACTGTTCCTAGGGACACTCTTGAAGCAACCAGGGCACTGCTTGAATGACTTGCCAGACTTCAACCTGGACTTCTTAGAAACTGCACGCATTGGCTTCACTGGATCACTGTGTGTGTGTGTGTGTGTGCGTGTGTGTGTGTGTGTGTGTGTGTGTGTGTGTGTGTGTACGTGAGGCAAAGCCATTCTGAATAGAAATGAATAGAAATTGGTAACAATATCCTGTAATATAAACAATGATAAGAGCCTAGTTAATCAGGCAAATTCCATAAATGTATTCAGGAATGTATTTCTAATTGTATCTACATTTGTAGTAATGACATATAAGCTGAAGGATACACCTAAGACTGAAAGTCTGCCATTAGTTGTGATATGCATACCACAACAGCTACCATATATACCTTTGTGAGGAGTGTGGGTGTTCTACCTGAGAGAGGCTGGTATGAGCAAGAGAGGGAGGGATGGCTGCCAGACCCACGACTGACCTCCTAGCATTCACCTCTGCCAGCAGCTGAGAGTAGTCGGCCAAAGGGGCAGCTAGGGAGCACACTCGTACCTCACTCTCCAGCCTCCTTGAGAGATCAGTGAGCTAGTGGATTATTATAATGGAATGATGGTTGATAGTCTATACACCATAATATTATAGCAGGACATTTTAGAAGGGTTCAAATTTTTGCAATTTTCAGTTACAATCTGATCGCAATAAAAAGAACTGCACAATTTTAAACACGTACACTTGCAATAATGCTTCCAGCTAATTTATCATGATCAACGTTATGCAAAAATTTGAATTGTGAAAATCTGACTTCTTGCTGAAATGACCAATAACGTGAAAATTTGGACCAGCAAAAACACCCTGCTATAGTAACATGGTAGTGGGTAGGCTCACCTGGTGCTGGTCCGTGTCTATCTGGTGTATCCTCTCCACCAGCCTCTCCCGCTCCGCCCTCAGGGCCTCTCTCTCAGTAGAACTCTCCACCAACGTACGCACACATGCTGTGTAGTTGTCATAGCAACGCTGCACCTGGCACTCTATACGATGCAAGGTACGCTGCTCATCCCTAGTGAGTGAGATAGAGCCAGATGAACACACACACATATCTCCAGTTATTAAAGGTTTGTATTGTATTTCTACATAATTTTATTACGTCATAGTTGTTCTGTATTATACTTACTTCAGTTCCTTGAGGGACTTGAGCCTCTCCATACACAGCAGCTCCTCATCGCCTCCTGTTTCACTGGAACCAGTAGACATCGGCTGGAAATGTCAAGGCAAGAGAGATCAGTGTACCTGTTGGGATGTGGTCGTCAATAATAGCTGCTAATAGGGGGGAATCCCTTTGGCGCCGATTTCGCGGGAACTTTCATCCATCATCAGATATATCATGGCATCTTTAGGTAAGATGGTTGCACAAATCTTCACTGAATATGAGCCTCTCTCTCTCTCTCTCTCTCTCTCTCTCTCTCTCTCTCTCTCTCTCTCTCTCTCTGCAGTGGTGATGGAGGATTTCTGAAGTTCTTCCGCTCATTGCCACAGGTATAAAGGTCAGCAACTGCTCACAGTTAGCATGATAATATCTCCATCCTTTCAGAAAGCCTCCACCACAGTGTGTTTCTTTGACAGAAGTGTAAGTGAGGCTGCTGCTTTGTGAGCTGCGTGCAGTGTGTACTGTTGTGTCTCTCCTACAGGACTACTACACTGTCCATGGTGAGGACGCCCTGCTGGCCTCAAAGGACCTCTTCCACACCTCCTCTGTCATCAAATATCTTGGCAATGGTAGGACCAGTGAATGACCTCCTCCAGATACATAGACCCCTCTCCCTCCCATCCTTCAGGTAACAGCAGACTTCCCTCTGTCACGCTGAGCAAACCAAACTTTGAGAAGTTCATCCGCCATCTCTTGCTGGTGAAGCAATATCGTGTGGAGATCTTCCGCAACACCTCCAAGAGTGCCAATGATTGGAGGGTCGCTTTCAAGGTAGAGAGCATTCATTGTAAAATAATTCTGTTATGAACTAACTGACTCTTCAATGATGAACTGCGGACCATTGTGTTGCCATGGTGATTATTACAGGGTTCCCCTGGGAATCTCCAGCAATTGGAGAATGCTCTCTTTGCTGGTGTGGATATGACATCATCGACTTGTGTCATTGCTGCCAAGCTGAGCTCTCAGAACGGCCAGAGGGTTGTGGGTGTGGCTTACATTGAGCCGAGCCTCCACCACATTGGAGTGCTGGAGTTCATAGAGAACGACCTCTTCTCCAACATGGAGGTGGGTCTGTTGCCATGGTAACAGTAAGGGGGTAACATGGTGTGTGTGTGTGTGTGTGTGTTGTCAGGCTCTGCTGGTGCAGTTGGCCCCGAGGGAGTGTGTCCTTATAGCCCACGACAAGAGCAGCGAGGCCACCAAGCTACGCCAGACACTGCTGAGAAGTAATGTCATGATTTCTGAGAGGAAAAAGTGTAAGAGACTCGCCTCCTGTGCTGGCTAGTTAGCTGCTGACACTCTCTCTTTCTCCCTCTCTCTCGTGTGTGCAGCTGAATTTGACAAGAAGGACATTGTTCAAGACTTGAACAGACTCTTGAAGTTGGAGCCTGGCACCTCCAGTGCTTCACTGCGTCAGTGCTGCTCTGTATTACTAGTGTATGTAAATATTACCCCCCCTCTCTCTCTCCTCTTCAGCTCAAATCGACCTCCATCTTGCCACCTCCTCTCTGGCTGCTCTCATCAAATATCTCGAGGTAGGCTGATCTCAAACTCTGCATTGAACTCATCTGATATTGATTCCTAACCTGATATTGATATTGGCTCCTAACCTGATATTGATATTGATTCCTAACCTGATATTGATATTGATTTCCAACCTGATATTGTTATTGGTTCCCAACCTGATATTGATATTGATTCCTAACCTGATATTGATATTGATTCCTAACCTGATATTGATATTAGTTCCCAACCTGATATTGATTCCTAACCTGGTATTGATATTGATTCCTAACCTGATATTGATATTGGCTTGATATTGATATTGGCTCCTAACCTGATGTTGATATTGATTCCTAACCTGATATTGATATTGGCTTGATATTAATATTGATTCCTAACCTGATATTGATATTGGCTCTTTACCTGATATTGATATTGATTTCTAACCTGATATTGATATTGGTTCCCAACCTGATATTGATATTGATTCCTAACCTGATATTGATATTGCTTCCCAATCTGATATTGATATTGATTCCTAACCTGATATTGATATTGCTTCCCAATCTGATATTGATATTGATTCCTGACCTGATATTGATATTGGTTCCCAACCTGATATTGATATTGATTTCTAACCTGATATTGATATTGGTTCCCAACCTGATATTGATATTGATTCCTAACCTGATATTGATATTGCTTCCCAATCTGATATTGATATTGATTCCTAACCTGATATTGATATTGCTTCCCAATCTGATATTGATATTGATTCCTAACCTGATATTGATATTGGTTCCTAACCTGATATTGATATTGATTTCTAACCTGATATTGATATTGATTTCTGTAGCTGCTTGCTGTTGACTCAAACTTTGGAGTGTTTAATATCTCGACCTTTGACCTCACTCAATATCTCTGTCTGGATGCTGCAGCTGCGCTAGCATTGAACCTTGACCCCCAGCCTGGCGAGGCTCCTAACATGAGTCTATGGGGTCTCCTCAACCAGTGCCAGACCCCCCAGGGCCAGCGCCTCCTGGGCCAGTGGATCAGACAACCCCTCATGGACAGGTCTAAGATAGGTACCTCAAAATCACAGTGTGTGTGTGTGTGTGTGTGTGTGTGTGTGTGTGCACTCATCTGTGACTGTATGCAGTGGAGCGTCACGATATTGTTGAGGTGATTGTCAGTGACATCGAGGTGGCTCATGGTCTCCATGGCAACCATCTTAAGTGTATGCCTGACCTGTACCGGCTCTCTCAGAAGTTCAAGAAACACACTGCAACCTTACAAGTGAGGTCATGATGCTGTGTGATGTCAGGTGATGTCATTGTGTTAATCGCAGGACTGTGTGCGTGTGTACCAAGCTGTGAAGAGACTGCCTGAGGTGATTGCTGTCCTCAGAGGATACTCTGGGCCTCACAGCTTGCTAGTGGATGACGTCTTCATACAGCCACTGAAGGTACACCACTGCAGCTAGCTGAGCTTCACTCTCTCTCTCTCTCTCTCTCTCTCTTTCTCTCTCTCTGTAGGATCTGAGTGAGGACTTTACTAAGTACGTTGCTCTGATAGAGACCACTGTTGATCTGGACATGGCCTCTCAATATCGTGAATATCTCATAAAACCATCATTTGATGAAACACTTACTAGTAAGAATGTACCGTATGGCCTTACCTATGACCTTTGAACGTTTTTCTTGGCACCAGGTCTTCGCAGTGAACTGGATGAGAATGAGTCTAAAGTTCACAGTCTCTTTCAGAAGGTGAGGACAGCTAGTCTCTTTAGCAGGTGCTCCATCACCTGATCATACCTGGTGGTGACTGCAGGTAGCACAGGAGCTGGGCCTGGAGCCTCAGAAGACTATCAAACTAGACTCCAACACTCAACATGGCTACTTCTTTAGAGTGACCAAGAAGGTACAGCTGCATATATTAACTAATTGATGTTAATACCATATAGCATAAAAGTTCGGCAGATTTTAATATTGGTGGTTTTGGTAACGACCACCAATATTTTGTCATTTTAAATAATACGGAATACGTGCATTGCTGCGTATGCTACTGCCAAAATAAAATCTGCCAATCATGAAACTTTTGATAATCCACCAAATTTTATTCCTGCCAATATTTATGCTATACAGTAATAGATTTAGTCTGCTCGTTGTATGTGTGTGTGTGTGTGTGTGTGTGTGCAGGCAGAGAAGTGTCTTAGAGGTCAAAGAAGGTTCACCATCCTTGAGACTAAGAATGATGGAGTGAGGTTCAGCTCCTCCCGGCTGCTCTCTCTCTCTGAGGAGCACCTCTCCCTCAAGAGCCAGTACACCACCACCCAGCAGAGACTGGTGGATGAAGTCCTGCAGATTGCTGCAGGCTACATTGAACCAATGCAAGTCTTCAGTGACCTCATAGCTCAGCTGGATGTCCTCACTAGCTTCGCTAGAGTTGCCACCACGGCCCCAGTTCCCTACGTTAGACCCACCATCACTGATAAAGGTAAGAGATTCCTGGCCCAGTCAGCAACTGGCATTGCTGTGTGCTCTTGCAATAGGTCAGGGAAACATTGTGCTGGAGGGAGCCCGCCATCCTTGTTTGGAGGCCCAGGACAGCGTCTGCTTCATGGCCAACGATGTCAGCCTGCTGAGAGACAAGGACATGTTCCAGATCATCACTGGCCCAAATATGGGAGGGAAGTCTACCTACATCAGACAGGTAACAAAGAGTAAACCCCTGTGTTTGAGCTTAATCAGTTCTCTGCCTGGATTAGATTGGAGTGATAGTACTGATGGCTCAAATTGGTTGCTATGTGCCTTGTCGCTCGGCAACCATATCCATAGTGGATCGTATTCTGGCTCGTGTTGGAGCTGGTGACTCCCAGCTGAAGGGCGTGTCCACCTTCATGGCAGAGATGCTGGAGACGGCCTCCATCCTCAAGGTCAGTGAATTGTATGGACAGCTGGTGTGTCTGTCAGTGAAACATGGCAGGTTGTGTGACATCTCTCTCTCTCTCTCTCTCTGTCTCTCTCTCTCTCTCTCTCTCTCTCTCTCTCTCTCTCTCTCTTTCTCTTTGCAGTCGGCTACGAGTGACTCCCTGGTGATTATTGACGAATTAGGACGAGGTACTTCAACATACGATGGATTTGGGCTGGCTTGGGCAATATCAGAGTAAGCCCCTCTCATAAGTGCTATAGGTGGTCTGTTTCACATGGTTGCCATGGAAACAGGTACATTGCTAAGGAGATCAAGTGCTTTTGTTTGTTTGCCACTCATTTCCATGAGCTGACGTCTCTCGCCAATGAGGTTGCCATAGTAACCAATCGTCATGTGACTGCTCTCACGACAGATGGTGCATTGACCCTTCTTTACCGGGTGAAGCCAGGCGTCTGTGATCAGAGCTTTGGCATCCACGTTGCTGAGCTGGCACAATTCCCAAGTCGTGTCATAGAGTATGCTAAGGAGAAGGCAGAGGAGTTGGAGGTGCTACCAATTACCACTGGTCAGTTCTCTCTCTAGCTGCACCATTGTAGCACTCACCAGCTGTGTGTCTCTCTCCTCCATCAGTCGGTGATGGGACTGGTGAGCCAGAGGTTAAGAAGAGGAAGACAGACACTGGCGAGGGAGAGAGGATGATTGAAGAGTTCCTTGGTGACGTTCAGCAGCTCCTTCAGAGGTCCCCCTCTGAGGAGCAGTTCCAGAGGGAGCTGGGGAAGATGAAGGAAGACCTCCTGGCCAAGGACAACCCTTACATCCAGGCTGTCCTCTATGGAAGGAAGGGACAATAACTCTTTGGCTGATAGAGACCATAATATTATAATCACTGATTGATCTGCAGCTCACTCATTTATCATTAACAACAATCTACCAACATTTGATCTAAACATTTGATATCATTGATCTTTACATTGCATATGTGCAACTCTTGAGGGATATAATTATAGTCGATTTGCATACAGTAAGAGATTAGAATATCTGAATTGGATTGAACAACAACTAAAATAGAAGAGAGAGTTGACATGTAAACAGTGCACGTGGCTACACAATCTGAAATCCTTCAGACCAAGACCATGATATTAACAGCTGCTAATGATGATGGCTCACGACCCTGTTGGCTCAACGCTGAATTCCTTGAATCCTTGCAGCAGTTGATGGCACACCCTGTCTAATTCACAGCCACTGCTGTCAGCATGGGTCCAGTTCAGAGAGGCTATTGCATACAGTACTCCACTGTCCTTGTCTGGCTTAATGCCGTCCATCAATACTGGGAAGATGGGCTTATCGAATGTCTCTGCGAGATAGAGCTCCTTCTTGCAGTACTTTGACTGGAGGAATTTCTCACTGATGACACTGACCACTGCCTTGCAGTCTCTGAGGCCCTCTCCAATGGCCGAGTGCCACTCAATGCCACTGCTGATGTCCTGGCTGTCCATCCACACAGAGTAGCGCTCTCTCTCCAGCCGCTTCTTCAATGACAGCACAAAAGGACTAGGAGGTCGACCATAGCTAAGGAACAAGTCCTTTGTCTTTGACTTTGATACTATGGTATCACAAGAGACGGTGAGGTGATGAGAGTCCGTTTCCTCTTGCTCTTGCTGCACCACTGGCTGCGGAGGCTGCTTCACTTCAGACCCACCTACAGCAAAGGTGATGTACCATGACCTTTTTTTACACATCCACACACACTCCATACACACACAATCACAGCTAGTAGAGATACCTTCGCTGAGTCTCCTCAGTTTCTTGCGATATACCTCCCTGGTGGTGCCTGTTATAGGTCCTGGAGAGAAGCCCAGTCGCTCCAAACTAGCTCTCAGCTGAGAGTCGGAGTCACTTGCTGCTGCAGCTGGGGAAGCCATACTTACAATTTCGGGATTTCCCCTAACGTATTACGTCATGGCCAATAGCGGTATCCGCCCACCCCTCTGTAGGAGGTCTATTGAGTGTGGGCTTCATTCCTGGCATAGTTTAGAGAGTGTGTGAACTATTGTAGCAGTAGCAGTCAGTCAGTGGGAGGGGATCATTAGAGGTAGCCGCAAACATGGGCCAGGATTCTTCCAAACTGAGCCAGCTAAGACGAGCGATACGAGAGAACGACCCGCGGCTGACAGAGGTGGAGCTAGAAGGGCTGCAGCTGACGGACAAGGCAGTCAGGAAGCTGCTGGAGTCTCTCAGGAGAAACAGGTCAGATCAATGAGTAAAGTTTGTAAACAGTCTGTGTGTGTATGGTAGAACACATTATCAATCAATTATCAGATGGTTCTAAAATAGCTCGAGATCCTAGCTACTCAGTGGCGTGTCAGCATGATTGCACAGACTTCATCCAATAAACATGATCCAATCCAATAATAGTCTGTGTTTGCTGTGACAGTATTACTGCTAATGCATTCACTGAGTGTTTGTGGCATGTGCAGTGCATTAGTTCACCAACAATTACCAGCATTGCTAGCATGCTAACATGAAGACAAACTATCCAAGTACTTTAATACATTGGAATTAAATGCTGCAGTGTTGTCCAGCAGTTGAGTCTTCCTGGGTGTGCCATCCATCCACCTGGTCTACAGCACATCACTGACCTGCTCTGCGATGAATCCATCACTTGTAATATCTGCAAGTTAAACCTCTCAGACAATGAAAATGTAAGCAATAATAACTATTGTTGTGTTGTTGGTGTAACTTGAATGGTTGTGTCTGCAGATTGGTCCCCTGGGAGCTCAGAGTCTTGCAAGAGTATTGGAAACAAATAAAGTATTAGAACATCTTTCTCTCAATAACTGTGACATTGGAGATGATGGTGTTGACTCCATTGCAAGTGGTAGGAGCTAGCTGTAACTAGTTAGTGCAGTGTGGGTGTTATTATCTTATATAAAAAATAAAATTATTATATAATTTTACATTCACAGCTCTCTGTAGGAACCGTACTCTGTTGACCCTTGAGCTGGGTACCAATTCACTGACAGATATCAGTGCCCAGTATCTTGGAGATACCCTCAAACTCAATTTCAAATTGGAAGGTCTGTCTCTCTGGCAGAATGACATTGGACCTCAGGGAGCCCAGCGTCTTGCTGAAGGTCTTCAGAGCAACAAGTCCCTGCTGTGGTTGGGCCTAGGTAGCAACAGGATTGGTACGGATGGTGTGTGGGCACTGTGCGAGGGTCTCAAGACAAACATCTCTCTTCTCTGGCTGGGCCTCGGAGGCAACGAGCTAGGAGATAGAGGAGCACTGCACCTCGCTAAACTATTACAAGGTATGTACTGTATGTATACTGTTGTACAATTCACCCAGCAGCTTATGTATAGCGTGATCCATGAATTAATGTTGGCTAGGAAGCTATAATGTATTGGCCATGAGGTACTAGCAAATGTATTAGCATGAGGTAATGAGTCAACTGGGCTCGATTGTTTAAACAACAGCATGTTTTAATGGAACATTAATTTCCAATACTCCCAGGAAATCAGTGCAAACTCCAGTCCGTGGGTCTTGGTGGTAATGATATTCACGATGAGGGAGCTGTTCATTTAGCTGGAGCTCTCAAAGTCAACACTCAGCTCCGATCGCTGGGCCTGGGGGGCAACCAGATATCAGACGATGGAGGAAGAGAGATTGCTGAGATGTTGAAGCACAACCACTGTGTGCGTAAACTGTTGTTGTCCAGTAACTTGTTAGGAGACAGTGCACTGGAGTACATCGCTGAGGCACTGCGTGTCAATTCTGGTCTTGAGATGTTGCTGATAGCAGACAACCCATTTGGAGATGAGGGAGGGAAGCAGCTGGCTATGACCCTCTGTGGTAACAACCAGTCTCTTAAAGTGCTGGACATCCACGGGACAAGGATGAGCAGAGAAGGAGAGAGAGAGGTACCCTCATTGTGTAGGCCATCGTACAATGATTCATTGTTGTTTGCTGTGTCCACACCTCAGGTAGTGGAGAGCCTTCATCACTACAGTACCCTGACGAAGCTGGGTTCAGCCTACGGGTCCAGATCCACTCAGCAAGCAATGACAGAGGCTCAGAGCAGAGCAAGGAAGCAAGCCAGACAACAGCAAGAGAGACGTTTCCATCAGCAGGCAGGAATAAACTCACAACTAGTGTCCCAGTTATCACCTTCCCATCTCTACTAATTATTATACCCCTCCCCTTCAATTAATGATTATTATCTCTTTCTATGATTGTTTTATGTATCAGAGGTTGTTGCGTTACACATGCTGGCAAGAATATAACTGTATTTTTGTTTTCATTTTTACAACACATATATATGTATATATAATTATTAATAATAATAATATTATTATTAATTTTAGATTTTGTACTGTAAATTAAAATTAATACTCTGTGTACACTAGTCTTGTGTGTGCATGTGTGCCAATGCTACAGCAGCAGTTCATTGAGTAAGTCCCCAGCTGGTGGTAGGTATATAGTCTTCACTGAGATTCAATGACTGTTGGGGACACGTAACACAACCTGAAGGTTTAAGGTCAACCCCTAGTAATTATGAACATTAATTAATGGTCAATTTAAATGACTTACGAAGATTTCTCTGGCTTCTTTGACAGGTCAAAGTTTTTTTTGAGCGTTTGCCAGCATTCAAAGTAGGCGTGGTCTAATTTCTGACAAGTTTTCTCCGCCCATTCAGTGACAGCCATGCTCAACGAACTCTCAAACATGAATGCCTATAATGATGATGTCATCAATAAGATCATGTGATCCAACAGCCAGCAGCAGGTGTACCTGTGTGCCATCCAGTTTGACTGGTTCTAGTTTGGCAGCAGAGGCCTTGTCGAAGGCCTGCCCATCGGGACCATGGGGGGTCATCATGCTGTGGAGAGTGGCACCCCCCGGCATAAAGCCAGTCTCCTTCGCCTCATACTTCCCATAGATCAGGCCCATGAATTCACTCATACAATTACCTAATCATTACATCACTAATAATCCAAGCATATTATTAGAGTGATTAGCAGTAATTACTCACGGTGATACCAAGGTGGTCTGAAGGTGTGCTCCTGCACACACCAGCGAGGAGGAAAGATAACAAAGTCAGCAATGGCGACGCCTGGCTTAACCCCTGGACACGTGAGGACAGTGAAGATGGAAGGATCCTGTAGAGAAATGGTGTAGCCATTAGATCAGAGAACAGCATGTGGAGAGAGATACAGCAGGACTTACACAGTGGTCAAACAAGACAGCGTTGACAACCATGAATTTACTCAGGTCGTACTTGTAGGGGTAGTAGTTTCCATGCCACGCCACCACATCAAATGGGGAGTGCCCCTGGACATTAAAATGAATGAGAGAATTGATGCACTCGACATTAATTTTAATGAGAGAACAGCATATAGTGTGCAGTTATTTTGCTAACAGCAGTGCAATACATCAGCTCAGTAACAGTGGATCAATGTCTGACCTGAGAGGCTTTGAACAAGGATCCCTGGAACTTGTTGTAGACAGTGTAAGGGACTTCCTTGTCTTCGTACCAGGCCACTGGTGAGAGGAAGTCCCTGGGATTAGCCAACCCATTAGCACCTGGACACAACAGCTTCAGAGTTAGCCAATACACACACAAACACATTGTTGAAATGTACGAGGCAGGAAAAACAGTTCCTGTACTGATCTCAATGTGTGCTGTTCTTAAACCTCATTCACTGTTTGGTCTCTGCCAGTGAGTGGCGCCATCTCCATGGCAACAACTACCAGAGGAGAGACCAGAGGACACACATAACAGCCCACCACCTACCAATTGGACCGAGGTTGGGCAGCTGGAAATGATTATCAAAAACTTCTAGGATGTACCCCCTTGTAGGTCCACTGACACTCACTCTGAACCTCTGACCTTGCTGTGAAAGAAAGAGAGAGAGAGAGAGAGAGAGAGAGAGAGAGAGAGAGAGAGAATGAAATTGCTCAAATCACCATTACCATTAGACAACTTACCTGGATGACCACAATCTCGTTGGGCTTCACATACAGCTGACCGAACTCTGTGAAGATGTGCAGGTCACCTTGCTGGGGAACTGGAGGTACAAACATCAATCACTAATGATTGCAGGGACTACCCCATGTGGCGTACCAATCAGCATGTCCCCATCAGAGTTATAGAAGCACCTGTTGTCCATAGACTTGGTGCAGCCATACACATGCACTGCCACACCACTCCTGGTCTTGGGATCACCAGCTCCACAGACTGTACGAAGCCCCTATAATGATGTAATTATGACATCATGCCAATCACTGTAGCAACACAGTAGTAAAATATATACCTCAATGAAGTCAGCATCGTCAGGAATGTCAAATGGCATCCAACGAAACTAGAAGATAGACACACACACACACACACACTCACATTGATGAATATAAGAATGCACACACAGAGAGGGTGAGAGGGAGTACCTGGTTGGGATTAGGGGGCCATTGATTGAAGTCATTAGTGAAGGAGTCGACCTTTGCACTCGCAAAGGGTTTATGGAACACGGATGGTCTAATGCGATAGAGCCAGCTCCTGAAGTTGGAGCCTCTGGGAGCAGTAAATGCAGTACCTGACAGCTGCTCCGCGTAGAGCCCATAGGGACACTCCTGTGGGTTGTTCTAGAGGCAGAGAGAGAGCAGCAATGGCACACCAAGGTATCACTGACATTAAAAGTAGGCACTGACTGACCTGGCCAATGGGGAGTGCTCCTGGCAGGGCCTCTGATGACACCTCACTGGCAAACCCAGGATGATACTAGGAGAGAGAGAGAATAGATGGATTGATTTCACACGCTGTGATCACAGAATGGCTTACTTTTAACTTCATTGATGCAGATTGGTTTCTTCAAAGGTCATAAGGTCACAATAATAGGCGTGGCGGAGGAGTGTTCAATATCATGTGACAAAATCGCATTACGTCATAATAATGTCTCAGTTAGCTAGCTAGATGTTTTCTCTTTCTTCCTCTGCTGGACGTCCCAGTTGTACACCCTGGCCATGTTCACCTCCAGAGTGGTGATCTGGTCCTTGCACTTGTCCAGGTCCTTCTGAGCTGACTCTAGTGAACTATTGGCAGAGCGAGAGTTCTTTTCAAGGAGTTCTAGTGCCTCGTCTATAGGGTACTCCAGCATCACATTGGCCTGCGCACAGACAACCCACTGTGAAATCAATGTTACTGGTGGTGCTGTATTGACTTACTCCTAGCCACAGTAGCACTGTGTCAGTGGGAGGGATTTCAGCCTGGGCGTACACACTGTCCGAGAGCATGAAGTGAGAGGAGAGGACTTCGTCTGAACCCTGAACCATCGTCAATTAGCATCACTAATGAGTAGGGACAGAACTTTACATGCTTACTTGTTTTGATTTGAGAAACTTGGCCATGTTGAGTGTCTTCGTCATCTCTGGTATCTGGACTCTCAGCCTGCATGGAGGGAGACAGTATAAGCCACCTTACATAGTGACTCCTTCAAGCTAACCTGTTTCTTTTGGCCATCAAGTTGACTTCCATGAACTTATATTTCTTGTATAAGTCGTCAAATTTCTTCAGCACTACTTCAGCTGATGTATTTCCAGGTTCTGTCATGTACTTGTCGACATCATCCTAATAATGGGATTGGAGATTTAATGAGAGCTTAAAGACATCATTATTAGTTCACTCACAACAAACACAGCCTCTGGAATACCAGCACTTGCACCCTCCTTGCTCTGCACTGCCATTTTACATAGAAATGGTAAAAGGTCGTCATTGCGCATGCGCATTATCATCTCGCGTATTTCGCTAATTTCGCTGCCGACCATTTCCAGTTGTCCTTACAAACAACCCCAAAATGGCGGCTCAACCTGTTGCTAAGCTTCCTACTGGTGCTCTCATCCCGCTGATCGGCCTGGGGACGTGGAAGAGCAAGCCTGGCGAGGTAAAGAATGCCGTGAAGCTTGCACTTCAAGTTGGCTACCGCCACATTGACTGTGCCGCCGCCTACGGCAACGAGGGGGAGGTGGGGCAGGCTCTGAGCGAGGTGTTCGCAGAGGGAAAGATCAAAAGAGAAGATATCTTCCTAACCTCCAAGCTGTGGAACACTAAACACAGGTGAACACACTAACAGGCAATCAATATTAATAAATGTGCGCTTATGATGACCACTACCAGGTCATTTTCAATTAATTTTCTCTCCTATACATCCAGGCCTGAAGATGTTCGTCCATCCCTGGTGAAGACACTGGCAGATCTTCAAGTGGACTATATTGACTTGTATCTGGTGCACTGGCCCATCCCCTTTGAGCCGGGGGAGATCAAGATGCCTAAGAACCCCGATGGGACGATGAGATATGGAGACACACACTACTGTGATACTTGGGTTGCCATGGAAACACTAGTGGATGAGGGACTAGCTAGGCACATTGGTCTGTCTAACTTCAACAGCCAGCAAGTGACTGAAGTAAGAGAGAGAGAATGTGTGCACTAACTCTTGATGATATGATGTCTTCTATTGTTGCATTAGGTGTTTGCAAGGAGCCGTGTGAAGCCCGCTGCCTTGCAGTGCGAGAGCCATCCCTATCTCATACAGAAGGAGCTCATAACTCACATTCAGCAGTACAGCATGGTGTTTGAGGCGTACAGCCCGCTGGGCTCCCCCGACAGACCCTGGGCCAAACCTGGAGAGCCATCCCTGCTCGAAGACCCAAAGATTGTGGAGATTGGGAAGAAGTATGGCAAGTCAGCTGCACAGGTGCTCATCCGGTTCCAGGTGGAGCGTGGCGTGGCTGTGCTGCCAAAGAGTGTCACTCCAGAAAGAATCAGAGCCAACTTTGATGTGAGCATAATAATTATAGACTGACATTGTAAGATCATGTATGATCTGATAGTGGGCCTTGCATATATTAATTGTACTAGGTGTTGGACTTAATAATAATATAATATATGTTTTGCATTAGGTGATGGACTTCAGTCTGACTCAGGATGAGATGGCTGTCCTGGAGTCTTTCAACCGCCCCTGGAGGGCCTGCCTGCCTAAGATCACTGTAGGAGGAGTGGACGTACCTCGAGATAAAGATGCTCCCTTTTATCCCTTCAGTATTCCTTTTTAAAGACAATCTAGTGAACACGTTTTTAGGTAATTGTTTGAGTTTTGAGTGCACTTTCTGACGCAGGTATTATATTTGTATGAGGTGTTGTGTTACTAGTGATTGACAGTGTTAATTATTAATCTTTAAGCATGTAATAATGCATTAATTTCATATTTACCTCTCTGCATGTTTGCTTAGTCAGCAGCCGAGTCAGCAGACCTATAATGCTGAGTCAGCAATAAAGTCGACCTTTGAACTTTGCACTTGGCGATTTTTACCATATGTTTTACCATGTCTTCTCGTACCTACCTTCGCTACGTGTGTGCCGAGCGGTTTGCAGTGATCACCAGCAAGAAGGGAGCTTGTAGGCTGCTAGGGAGAACTGCCATCAGTCCCTGTCTCGAAGATGTGCTGCTCTGGGACCTCAAAACAAGCACAATGGTATACCGTCTTTTTACTCTTGACCACGTGGTCTCCACATTGACACCATGTACACACTAGCTACTGATGATCTAATGCCGTTCCATAAAGGTGTGCAGGCTGTCGGGAGAGAGTTCAGAAGTGAGTGCTCTGACTGTGTCTTGTGTTGGTGATCTGCTGGCAGTGGGCCGGGACAATGGTTGTGTGGAGGTGTTCTCTCTCAGCGGACGCTCCCTGCTGGTCTCTCTCAGGTAATGGATACATCACACATCAATGGCCGGTAGCAAATTAATGTAAATTTTACAATGTCCCCAGGGGCCATAGGTCGGCAGTGACATGTGTTGTTTTTGATGAGTCAGCAACTCGGCTGGTGTCGGGGTCAAAGGACACTGATATAGTTGTGTGGGATGTCATTACAGAGGCGGGACTCTACAGGTAGGACTAGTGGGCGGGGCAGTGGGTGGAGTCACCTCTTTGATCTTTGATTGTACAGGTTGAAAGGTCATCGTGGTCCGATCACCAGTCTGAGGTTGGTCCCCTCAGGGGATGTTCTAATTAGCAGTTCAAAGGATGGGACTGTTAAACTGTGGGACCTGCTGACTCAGCATTGTTTTGAGACGCTGGTGGGTCACAGGGGGGAGGTGTTGGGAGTGGAGATGGTGTCCGGGGGCAGGAGACTGCTCACCGCCTCCTGCCAGAACAAGATCAGAGTCTTCTCACTCTCTCAGAGCTCTGGAGACAAGGTAGGCACTAATATAACTATGGCAAGTAGTCTTACATCATAATGACATCATTTTCACCAGGAGATGCCCATTGAAGTGGTTGAGGAGGAGAGTCTTTCACTGAAGAGCAAAGAGAAACCACTGATGATCACCTCAGAGCCTTCAGGCAACTACCTTGCTTGTCTGGTAGGTGCACACACATACACACAGTTTATTGCTGGGTGTACACCTTGATTATTAATTCATTATGTGTTGCAGTGCTCAGACTCCTGTGTGGAGGTGTATGAGGTGGAAGAAAGAAGGGCCAGGACTGATGATGGTGGTGCTAGGAAGAGAGGGAGGAAGGTTAGGGGTCAGTCTGGTGGGTTACCATGGTGATATCTGTGGTGGTTCATAGGTTGGTGGTGCTCGCTTCAAACTACTGGAGAGTTTCAAGCCAACAGCTAAAGCAAGGTACTTACTGTTAGGTTGATACTGTAAGCTGCCGTGCATGGGAGTGACCTTCTTGCCCCTGAGTTCTTGCAGCATGATCCTTGGTTGTGGTGTGTGTGTCCAGTCACTTCACAAAATTGTGGGCTATCCATCCCAAGTAATTAAGTCTTAAATCTCTGTGCATTTACAAGTAGCTAGCTAGATTTTTAATATTGCATAATTGGTGTGCCAGTCTTCTCTCTGATCAGTAACCTCTGTGAACTCCCTCTCAGTTCTGTGTAGGCCATTTCTTACTGTGTGTGTTAAAATTTGTGCTGAGCCAGAGCAGGTTGTATACTTCCCTTTCACCATTTTTTAGTTGAGGATGTCTTAAGAATTCAATTCTAAAATCCATTGTGTTATGTTCCCTATGGCATATTATGGTACTCCTAACTGGCTTGTATCTTTCTAACTGATCTCACAAAAATAGCCACACAGTGTTCAATCAAATGGAAGTAGCTATGAAGTAGAAATTCAGCCTGTTGCAAAAAGCAAGTCCCAGCTTCTTGAGATTTTCTGTTGTTGTGTGAATGAGTCATTATTAGTGAGGCTCTAGGTGCCATGGAAGGTCAGCTGCTGGTCCTGAGGAGAGCTATAAGTATGCTCCCACCCTTGAGGAGATGGACAGTGAGCAGTTCTAGCTTCAATCAATCCTTCTAGTTTGATGTTCAAGATGTGTGTGTGTGTGTGTGTGTGTGTGTGGAGCTGAGCATCTGCCTAAACTGCTTTCATGAAGAAAACATTTTCTAAGCAGCATCCATTAATTGCCCTGTCAGTCTGTGTGCTATTAGAGTAGCTCCGCCTGTTTACATAAGAACTAATGATTGCTCCATCCACTGTGGGCCAGCTGCAGTACATTTGTGTTCACCTAAAATTAATATGCATGATCTTACATACATTTTTATATGTGGACATATGGAACTTAGCTGTTGTGTGCTCTCAATGGTTGCACATTGTCAGTCTACACTAAGACTAGACCCCAAGTTTATCACACAAACGGAAGCGTGTCATACAAGTGGAATGCATAGTACAGTTGTGTCATAATCTGCAGTTGTGACACGTTGTGGTTAATGAATATAATTACTCCATGAGGCTCAGTGGTCATTAATATTCATACATTGTACTATTGCGCAGCGCCCTCTTGTACTTACGTAAACTGACAGTTTTTGATGAGCAAAGTCGCTTCTTTTCCAGTTTTCCATGCCTGGTATCTTCAACACGCATGGATTGTTTCATTCCAGATTCAAGGTACGTATAGTGCTAGTACTTTAGAATGGAGATCTGAATTCTACACAAGCAGAGATATCCAGTACCGATTTGATCCAATTTCAAAGTACATGAATATCATTAATTTCTGTGGAAGTTCTAAAACATGCCCAGCAAAGATGGCAACTTTTCACTGTCTACCAAGCGCTAGCAGTCTAACTCTTTACAGTCTATTAGAGCAAGTGTAGAGCTACATTTCAGTGCTGACTAGAACTCTGTGGACCCTTCCTAGGCTGTGTGAGTGCTTGATTAACACAGCAATTATTCATGATTTTGTACAAGCTGTATTTTTTTCATACTTTAGTTGCAACTTTCTTGCACATAGCTGACTACAGTCCAAGATGTAGACATTCTAAAAATGTACTCTGTAAGCTTCATACATACTCAGTACTGATTTGATCCAATTTCAAAGTTATCTTCTCCACTCCATGGTAGCTAGCTACTTAGCTGTAGTTTACTTTTTTATTTTGACTTACTTTGCTAAAACTTGGTATCAATTCAGAGCGCTTGACCTCCTCTGCTTAAAAATCATACTGGTTTGAACTGAACTATTGTCTTTCCACGTTGACCTCGCTACTGCAGAAGAATCCTTACTAAGGTAACCACATCCGGTTCATGTTAACTACATTTTTTTGGCCGTGACCTACTGTTATATTATGACTTACGCGTTGTGAAAAGCCGTGAGAAGGCTCTAGGATGTACAAAGCAAGCAGCTTCTAGCAGCTATACATGCAGCAGGTAACTAAAGTAACAAAACTTTAGCATATCGAGGAGCGCGTGTTTGAGCAAGGTCAAAGTGCAAAAGTTTTGTGGTCAAAAATATGCGAAGTATGCCCATACACTCTGTACAGGAATTTCCTATCTCTGAAACTGTATGCGCGATTTTTATCCAACAAACGCTAAACTATCTGGAGGTGCAGTATGAGCCCTCACAGCAAGTATGAAGTGCGGCGGACAAAACGCTCGCGATCTATTCGCAAAAAACAAATAGCGAGGTCAACGTGGAAAGACTATAGTCCTGAACACGAGTTATAGCTGGTAGAAATAACAGCTAATTTACAACTTGCCACGTGTAGTATGAATCTCATTATCTCCCATACTCTCTGTACAAACCCAAAATGTTCGATAAATAGTATGTATTTCCGGGGGTCTTAGTGTAGACTGTTGTTCTGGGTTGATTTCTCTGAAAAATGAACTCAATTTTTTTTGCTAAAAATCATCCGGTCCTTAGAAAATCCAGATATTTGATCTTGTAACAGGTCATTTCACTCTAGCTGTGTGTTTCATTGATGTAAGGATAGTTCCCATGGATACTACCACCCCCTGTCCACTAGTTAGACACCTAATAGTTAGTGAAAATGTCTTAGGTGAGTCTGACCTTGCTGTACAGGCAGAAGATGCTTCTCTTTCTTAAAATTCCATTTCCATGATTGAGTAGCCACAGGGTATGTGCTGTGTGTTTGGTAGCTGCTGGTCAGTGTCTTTGTTGAGATCAGCTGTGCATGTGTTTGAGATGATGATGGAAAGTCCTGCACAGATTTAGAGGAGAGCTAGGATATCTCCACCATTGATAAGATATTGATTGCCTATCTCTTGTTATTATCAGAGAGTCGGTATTGTTTCTGAGTCATTCAGCTGCACAAAATAATTCTCTGAGCTAGGGTGAAAAGTCTTCCTGAAATGTCTCAATGGAGTGATAATGTGTGTGTTGTGTGTGTACTGTCCTACAGTTTGGTCACATCTCAGTGTGCAGTGTTATGAGGTGTCTTCTTAGGTAGATAATGTCTCTGGTGTCTCTCCTTCAACCATTGATTGGTTAACATGGCCGCTGCTTGACTCCTTTCTCTGTCAAGATGGCAGGGAAAAAAGAAAATCTATCAGTAAAAAATTCATTTTTATAAGTCCAGCTGCTGTGTACCTGATTAGGCCATCCCAATGAGTGTTTACACAATGTGTTTCTCAGCTGTGTACCTAGCTCCTCCCAGTCTAAGTGCTGGGTCATGTCCTTGCATTCCAACCAGTATCTGTGCTTGGTGTGGGACCACCACTGAAATGAGCTCATTTTGAAGAGAAAACAATCCTGAGCAATGTGCAACCATTTCAAATGCACTGTCCCATAAGGTAGAATGCCCATTAGTCCTTGGATGATTCAATTTCTCATCTGACACTCAATGTGTATTGATGATTCCACTGAAGGTTGTGTTGCTAGGAAGCTTAGAATGTCCCCATGGCCTAAGGTGTCCATAATAATATATCAGGAAAGTTTCGTGGGGTTTTACTTTCGTGGTTTTCGCAGATCACAAATGCATCCGCGAAAGTTTTCATCTGCAAAATGATACATGGCTGTCTACCTCTCTGGGCATGCTGTATAAACATGCTAGGTCAAAGGTCATGTGTCACAATGTCACACCTTAATTGTATGACAGTGGTAGTTAATTGTTGATTTCTAATCTATGTTGTAATCAGCTGAGCTAGAATTTGATCACACACAAAAACAGGTCCAACATCCCTGAGTTAGTTGCCAGTTCTTGTGATCTCGTGATGTCATTTCCGGGTCTTGTACTCGTACCTATCTAAATCTTTTAACCTTGTATGTTGATTTTTCCTGCCCTTTAAGGAACCTATCTAGCAAAGTAGCTAGAAAGAGAACAAAAACTTAGCCTATTTCCAAGCAGCAGTGTCTGAAATTAATTCAAGACCAGGAAACACGGGTCATGTGATCTGTTAATTTAGAAATGGTCTGCAATTAACCTGCGGATGTCGGACCTACCTCCTCTGAAAACACACCAGCTCCTGAAGGTTTGAATTCCCACCATATCTCTAGGGGGTACATTTCTGTGACCATTATATATACCAATACTCAATTTGTACCCATTTACACTTTGACACAATCTTTAAAGTACCGTATAGCAGGTAAATTTGGCGAGAATTAAATTTGGCGAATTGGCGAATTATTCTTCAATCGCCAATTAAAAATCGCCAAACAGTTTAATACGCACGTGCACCCATATGAACTATGCAGTGTGCGGAATTGAATTGTCAATATTCCTAAAATGGGAATTGGCCAAATTTTAAGCCCGCCAAATTTACCCTCTATATATAAGGTATTTCTAGAGTACTTAATTGTCGCCTGTACCATAGATTGTGTAATATGCCTGTACTTAATGTCCCTGAATGTGTGTTCTACAGATCATGTGATATCATAAAGTTCAAAGGTCATCTCCAGGTGAGTGTCATCATCCTTCAGACACAACAAGGCTGTGACTGATCTGTGAGTCAACATTTGCTGATATTGCAGATTCTAGTAGCCCTTCAGAACAACAGTCTAGAGCTGTACAGGGTGGAGGTTGGTTCCTCCAGCCTGCTCCACTCCCTCAGGGGTCCTGGCCATCGCTCAGACATAAGGTCAGTCTAAGGACTCACTTCTCATCAGTGATACACACCCTCCTTCTCTGCAGGACTGTCAGCTTCAGCTCTGATGACAGCCTGCTCCTGTCTGGCTCTGCTGAGATGATCAAAGTGTGGAAGAGGTCAGTCGCTGGCTGTGTGTGGAAGTGTTCACCAGTGATCTTGGCACTCTTCCTACAGAGCTACATTGCAGTGTGTGTGCACTTTGAACTCTGGATATGCTCTGTGTTCTGCATTTGTTCCTGGAAATAGACATGTTGTCATAGGAACCAAGGTATGTTGCCATGGTAACCAAGACTGGTTGTCATGGAAACTGAGGTAAGGTATTCTCTCCCCCCCTGTTAGTCTGGCAGGCTGGCGCTGTACGAGTTGGCATCCAGCAGTTGTTTGGAGGAAGTGTCAGCTCACGAAGGTAGCGTGTGGTCCCTCTCTCTTTCACCTGATGCCCGGGGGCTGGTCAGTGGAGGAGCTGATAAGACACTCAAGTTCTGGCAGTTTGAACTCTTACCAAGACAAGACAGCCAACCTGGAAAGAGGTATGTGTGTCTGTAGTGGATCATGTGACTTTCATGTGATTATCATGTGATTCAGGTTGGGCCTCACTCATACCAAGACGGTTCAGATGTCTGAAGATGTTCTTGCTGTGTGCTACAGCGCTGACCAGAGACTCTTAGCAGCCGCCCTTCTCGACTGCACTGTCAAGATATTCTTTGCCGATAGTCTTAAAGTAAGCTAGTGTGTGTGTGTGTGTGTGTGTGTTGTTTCATGCGATGAATGCCCCCCTCCCTCCCCTGCAGTTCTTCCTCTCTCTCTACGGGCACAAACTGCCCGTGCTGTCGTTGGACATATCTTCAGTACGTTTGGTGACACATTTATATTGCTGATCCAGCACATTCTCCCTCCATCACATTCAGGATGGGACTCTCCTGGTGACAAGTTCGGCCGATAAAAATATTAGAATTTGGGGACTTGATTTTGGAGACTGTCACAAGTCCATCTTTGCTCACGATGACAGCATCATGGGTGTAAAGTTCATCCCACACACACACCTGGTGTTCTCTGCCAGTAAGGACTCCAGCCTCAAGTGCTGGGACGCTGACAACTTCCAACACATCCAGACACTCAAAGTAGCAACAGCTGCCAATAATTATAATGTTATCCCAGTAATTTCCCCACTAATAATTGCAGGGGCACAGTGCTGAGGTGTGGTGTATTGCTGTCAGCCATGATGGAGAAACAGTGGTAAGACTCTAATGGCTAGGCTGAGTTCCTTTTGTCATCTCTTTCTCATCTACTCACAGGTCACTGGGTCACATGACCTCTCTCTGCGTCTCTGGGAGAGGACTCAAGAACCACTTGTACTTTCAGAGGAAAGAGAAATGGTACACACACACACACACACACACACACACACNCACACACACACACACACACACACACACACACACACACACACACACACACACACACACACACACACACACACACACACACACACACACACACTCAGACATTGTGAAACATTAACATAATTCAAATAGTTTCTGTGAAATTATCTGTGGACTCCTATTTCTCCAGGAGAGAGAGAATTTCCTGGATCAAGTGTCAGGAGCTGAGCTATTGGAGGCAGTGGTGAGTCAGCCCCCTCCCTCCTTCCCTCCGTGGTAGCTAGGTGATGTGTGTGTGTCTGTTGGTGTAGGTGCCTGGAGAGAGCCAGGGAGGAGAGGCTGCCTTGCCACACACCAGGACACAGCACACACTCTCAGCTGTGTGTGTGTGTGTGTGTGTGTGTGTGTGTGTGTGCAGGTGGATCGGGTGGTTGAAGCCATAGAGGTGTGGAGAGAAGAAAGAGAGAAAACACGAGAACACAAGGAGGCGTGTCAACTGGCCAATAAGGAGGTACAAAGGTCATTAATAACTAAGTATCTATTGAATCAGCTGCTCTTGTACTCCCAGCTTCCCCCACCTCAACTGCACCCAGTGCTGGTTGCCATGGGCAACATAGAGGTATGTCATTATTGTGTTGAGACGTTGGTCAGTGCTAATGGTTGTTTTACTGACTCCAGCCAAAAAGACACGCTCTTAACATCTTGAAGAAGATTAAGTCAAGGTATGAACTATTGGATAGCCAATGGCATGCTGCTAATGTGTGTGTGTGTGTGTTGGTATGTAGTGAACTAGAGGAATGTTTGCTGGTGCTGACGTTTGATCAAGTGGTTCTCTTGCTGGAGTTGCTGGAGGAGTGGCTGGGGTGTGGCTGGGAGGTGGGGCTTAGCTGTAGGTGCCTCTGTTTCCTCATGAGGATACATCACACCCAGCTGGTCACCAGCGATCACCTTCAACCCCTGATTGACTCACTCTCAGACAAATCAAGACACCATGTAAAGCAACTGAAGGTCAGCTGCCCAGCTCTTTGTTGTCATGTGATCATCCCTGGGTTGTCATGTGACTATTCCTGTGTTGTCATGTGACCTTGTTTACTGTGCATGCACCACGTGTGTTTCCTCTCCAGGACTTGTATGGGTTCAACTTGGAGGCTTTGAAGTGCCTTCAAAGAGAAGTATCAAAGAGAGAGACATTCAGCAGTGGCCACCAGGGGCTAATGGAGTTAGGGGTCTAAGGTTGTGTGTGTAGGTACACATGTAGAGGATGTGTTAGTAAGCAGCAGACACCACTTCAAACCAGATCAAAGAGACCACATCATGTCTGTCATTGCTCTGTTGTGCATACCTCTGTTATGAGTTTATATTGAGATATTATGAGAAAATTATCATCAATGGTTCAAAATAAGGAGAACTGCAAACAGTATTGGTACAATAAAATTTAATTAGAAATCATGTACACATATAGACACCTCTAGCTAGCTGCTCCACAGTCCCTAGCTGCCTCCATTCCTCCAGCTACTACATCAGGTGTGTTAGTTGAAGGAGCCGGTGTGTGAGAAAGAGCCACTGTTGGGACGATGGCCACTCATGGAGAGGTCAACACTCAGAGCGTTCTCGGCTGCTGGATTTGATTGGCTGTTTCCATGGCAACAGGTGGACAGTCGAGAGGGGAGCTGGCGCCAGGAGAGGAGGGTCTTACGAGACCATATCCACACCCCCGTTAGTGCTCCAATTATCAGAAACATGAAAATTCGAACCATGAATACGACTGCATTTGGCTTGACGCAGTTGTTGCATGTGAATGAAGGGAGGGGTGAGTGTGGCTGCCAGCTGGGCCGAGATACTAGCTCGTAAGTGAAGCATCCAATGACAACTGAAGCGGGAAGAATGTACACGGTGACAAAGATACCGATCCTAATGATGAGCTTCTCGAGGATGTTGGTCTCTCTCTCCTTGCCCTTGTTGTGCATGAAGGCCCTGATCCTGAGCATGCTCACCAGTCCCAGGCCGAGGAACACGGTCCCCAGGACCAGGAGGAGGATCAGAGGGAGGATGACCCCCAGCAGCAGCGCCAGGAAGGACTTTGAACTCTCGTCCCTCACGATGAAGCAGGTAGCAGTGAGTTCGTCGGCTCCGATGGCTCTGGCTGCCAGCAGGGATATGGTGAGCAGGAGGGGAAGGATCCAGGCTATGACGTGGTAGAAGGGAGCCAGCTGGGCTATGGCCTCGCTGCTCCAAGAGAGAGCAGAGGTTAGGAACCAGGTGAAGGTTAGGATGAGCCACCAGAGGAAGGCCGCCATCATGCTGTAGTAGAGGAGGGCAAACACAATGATACAGGGCGTGTGGCTCCATGTCCAGGAGATGGAGGTGCGAACAAACTCCCCTCCAGGGCACGTTATGAGTCTCTCGCCAAATGCCAGGCTCAGGAAATAGGCCAGAGAATGAACATTGAAGGAGAGAGCCAGATAGATGACTGGTCGCCATGGATACTGAAATCGAGAAGGATCCAGTAGAAACGTGAAGAGAGTTAGTGTCGTTGAAATGAAGCAGACCAGCGCCCAGAAGATGAGCCAGCCGAGAGTGAACTTCTTGGTGGAATCAGTGAAGAAAGATTCGTTTGGATGAGGGCACGATGTAATGTTGTCATCGGTGAGAGAGGTGTTGGTGGCACCAGTGGTGGCAGCCATGACTGGCTCCTCACGGATGAACTGACGGACAAACTCATCTTGCTCAGAGATGCACTGGCCAGACTCTCTGTCAGGATACCTGTGGTCATAGGAGAGGACACACAGTGAAACAGTCAGCCATATCAGATCACATGTGTGTGCACCTTAACTTAATATGCATTGTTAACAGTTCAAAATTAATTGATAGTAGTCACCTAATTACCACCTCCTAATGTGTGTGTGTGTGTGTGTGTGTGTACCTGCTGCAATATTGGACCAGACAGGCTGAGTCAGTGGTTCCTATCTCATCTCTACAGCTGGCGTAGACGATGTCACAGAATGAGGCACACGGAGGCAGCACCTGCTGACTGCTGGGGAGGCAGCGAGGGAAGAGGGCCAGACACAGGTAGATGTGAGCATACGGTGAACAGTTGAAGACACGGAAGAATGGTCGGTTCCTCATGAGCTTATTCTCAGCTTCTTGAAAGGTGGACGTGAAGTTATTGGGAAACGAAGAATGAGAGTAGAACTGTGTGCAGGCATCCACAGCACTCACTAAAGAATGGACTATTGGCTCACATGATGACGGACCACTGCAACAGCACCATAGGATAATTATAATACACAGTGAAAGATATTCATGAATAATTTGTATCAATTTATGCACTAGATGCCAGCCACGTAGTAAGTTTGTATATCAATAATAAGTACACTTACATATCGGGGTTTTGATCCATACATTCGGACGGCACCTGTTGGCCGTCAACACTCACCGCTGAGGTGGAGAGATAGGCACACAAGAAGAACCATAGCATTCTCAACATCATTTCGCACTTGAACTGTTCCCGGGCATTTCGCGGCAGATTTTTAACGCAGTCAATTATCGCTATGAATATCATTAACCTTTATTCTAAGTAGTGCGCAACATGGCGTTGTCTCGTCCCTCTCAGTGGCTGCACCTGGACGGCTCCTGCCACGAGCTAGGCCACACTTGGAGCTCCTCTTGCATCTACAGTACCCTGGATGTGTTCGTGTGCATTCTCTGGGAAGGCTTCAAGATCTACCTCCCTCTCTATCTGGTAAGATAACACCATCTCTTCAAGCTCCTGAAATTTGATAGATGTGTGTTTGCATATGTATGTGAGGTGTCTGATGTGCTGAGGAGGAGTAGCTTGAAGGAGGTTCTGCTCAAGACCCTTCCCAATGTCCTGCGCTCCTCTGTCTTCCTAGCTACCAATGGAGGCGGCTTCGTCACATTCATATGTCTAGTCAGGTGATCTAACAGTTGCCATAGTTACCAGGAAAATGGTCATGTGTGTACCCCCCTGTAGGCGTGTGCTGGGTCGATTCTATTTCTACTCGACTGGCTTTGTGCCGGCATTCCTAGCCTCCGTGTGTGCTATCTCCATTGAGAGGAAATCAAGGTACATGCGTCTCTTAGTGTGTGTGTGTGTGTGTGTGACATTGCCTTCGTTTATTATTTCAGGAGAGGTCTGCTAATGGGATATGTCTCTGCGATAGTGAGTTGACAGTTGTTACCAATTAACNTCTCTCTCTCTCTCTCTCTCTCTCTCTCTCTCTCTCTCTCTCTCTCTCTCTCTCTCTCTCTCTCTCTCTCTCTCTCTCTAGGACTAGGGCTAGGGCTAGAGCCATTTTCACCAAAACCCTGGCCCCTAGCCTCTATTTCCTAGCCCCTAGCACCAGCCCCTAGCCCTAGCCCTATCATACAAAATTTCTTATATGAAAATCCAGCCCCTAGCCCTAGCCCTATCATACAAAATTTCTTATATGAAAATCCAGCCCCTAGCCCCTAGCCCTATCATACAAAATTGCTTATATGAAAATCTCTTAGATTAAAAATCTCTTAGAGGAGTTGAAAAAAGCTTAGATCAAAAATCAGTTAGCAAATTCAGTTAGAACCATTCAGGGCCACCATATGATCTTACAAGATCCTGTTATTGCAACTTCATAACACACACACTTTCTCCCTCTCTCTCTCTCTCTCTCTCTCTCTCTCTCTCTCTCTCTCTCTCTCTCTCTCTCTCTCTCTCTCTCTCTCTCTCTCTCTCTCTCTCTCTCTCTCTCTCTCTCTCTCTCTCTCTCTCTCTCTCTCTCTCTCTCTCTCTCTCTCTGGTAGGCTGTAGAGTTAATTTATACCATCCTCAAGTCTAAAGGCTATGTTTCTGGTGTGCCTTATGGAGAGGTATGTCCACTGGTTGCTCTCTCCACATGATGTAAGGGTCTCTCTCTCTGTGTGTGTCTGCAGGTGATGCTCTTCAGTGCAGCATCAGCAGTTCTCTTTCACAAACAGAGGTAAGACCTGGCCATTGTGTTGTTGTCATGGCCACACTGTTAAATTGTGGCGTGTTGAAAAGCCAAGTGTGTACTTCTTGGTGATACTTTTTACATGGAAGTAGCACACTATGTGAACTGTGTACTTTTACAACAGACCAAAATTTAACAGTGGAACAAAAATGGCACTATTGTACCTACTAACACAGGCTCTCTCCTCTTCTCTTTATAGGACTCAGAGAATCGATGATGCCATTGGATCAGTGTTAAGGTGACTGGCATTCATTGCAACTCCTCGTTTGAAAGAAGTTCTGTTTTTCTTCTCCTTAGGACATTGTTGCGACCTCAGCTTCCCTCTGCTCTGGTCAGGTAGGAGCCACATGTCACATCTCAATGTTTTCAGATGATAACAGTGGTACACACACACACACACACACACACACACACACACTACAGGTATTTTCAGTCTAGTCCGTTCAACAATAGAGTATCAGGAGCTCTTCTGGTGAGTCCATTACATCATTACCTAATAATATTACATCATCTGTGCTGCCATTCATCGTGGCTTCTCTTCTCTCCAGACTGCTCTGTGGAGTTTCCTCATTGGCTACCTGGGTCAGACTGTCATCTCCCTCCTCAGTCGTGGGAAGAAGCTCTTCACAGAAAAAGGTAGGCCCTCCTCTCCCTGCCATCGNTCTCTCTCTCTCTCTCTCTCTCTCTCTCTCTCTCTCTCTCTCTCTCTCTCTCTCTCTCTCTCTCTCTCTCTCTCTCACTCATTCTCTAAAGGACAAGTTCTTAAGAGTCTCCTCAATTCTTACAACGTGAAGTTTGGTGTGTTCCTAGCCATTCTGACTGGTGGATTCAAGGTACTGTGGGATATTGTGATAACACTGCTAGTGCCATTGTAGTACTGGTGTGTGTGTGTTCAGCTCCTCAACACTCTCTTCTACCATTCTTCCCTGCCGAGGGATGTCCGACTGCTGCTGGCTGGTGAGTGACTACCTGTGTGCCATCAATCCCCTCACCTAGCTTACCCTCCCTCAGGTTTGGTGGCTGGTCTCTCCATGTGTATCCTCAGGAGCACCACCATCTCTCTGTATGTGGCTGGGAAGGCCCTGGAGGTGTGCCTATTGCCTCTCCTCCTAGTGCTATGATATCGGTCCCCCTTTTGGTTGCTGCAGGTGCTGTTCTTCAAGGGAGTTGAGCGAGGCTGGCTCAGGTCGTGGTACTATGGCGACTCTCTGCTCTATGCCCTATCGACAGCCACCCTCTTCCATGCTGTAAGTGCCTCAAGGTGCATTCTCTCCCCCTGTTACCATGGCAACGTGCTGTGCCTAGGTGTTGTTTGAGTCGCACAACCTTCGTCTGGCCTATTGGTACTTCCTCAAGGGAATCACTAGAAACCGCATCAGCTGGGTTAATTATGACATCATTGATTTCTTTGGAACCAATGCTTCAAAACTCCCCAATCAAATGAAACGAAAGAAACAAAGCTCTTCTTAAAAACTTTGAAACTGTTTTATTTTCAATCATGCAACTGTGTGTTCAATGTTTTATGTTAATGCTACATTATTTATACACTACATGAAGTGTGCTAATTGTGTTGTGTGTAGGCATTCTTTGAAGGTCATTACCTTCCCTTGGAGTACATCCTGTTTCTTGTCAAGCTAACTCGGCACAGAGTACTTCTGTGTGATCATAAAGCTTTGGATCATTTCCAAACCAATGCATCAAAGATAAGCCAGATGATCAAAGAGAAACATTTATAGAGCTTCACGGTGTATTATTGTGTCATATTTTTATACCATTAATAGTTTGAAGATCTTTACACATAAACTGATAAATAATAGTTCATTATTAGGTGGTTGCTTCCTGATTAGTGGTGGCCACGCCCACTTCCTGTATGGGGAGCTGAGAGTCCCCCAAGCTGTCCCCTCCGACCTCGCTGCTCCTTGCTAGCTCCTCTCTTGCCATTGGTGCCAGCTCTTCATCACTCCTTGCTAGCTCATTGACACCTGTTGGCCCCTCATGGTCAACTGTTGGTAGCTCATGGTCTACTGCTGGTAGTTCATGGTCAACCGTTGGCTGCTGATGGTCTGGTAGTGGGTGTGGTTCCTTGTCTTCGTCACTCGTAGGTGGATGGTTCTCCTCGTTAGGATCATGTGACCCCATGTTTGACCTTTGACCTTCCTGATCCTGTAACGTAGTATGAACTAATGCAACAACTGCCCCTGTCATAATCACACTAATCACACTTCATGTACCTTGGTTTGTTTGATGAGTTGATTCTTCTCCGATTGAAGGGCTCGGCAAAGCTTCTCCAGCTTCTCATTCTTCGAGTGCAGCACCTGGTTGCTCTGTTCCACAGCACACCTCTACAGGGAGAGCACTTCCAACTAATGCACATGTCCACTGGCCACCAAGACAAGAGAGAGCTAACCTCAGTGGTGGACTCCAGCAGAGACCTGCTGCACTTCTCATAACGGCCCTTCCACATGAGCGCCTCCTTCTCCAGAGTGCTGATGGTCTTGGCCATCTGAAACACCAGCCAATGGTGAGAGCACACCCAATGCCAAGGGGATAGCCTACCTTGTCCATCTCCTTCTTGAATGTTGAGAAGACTTGGTTGCTCTTGGTCAGCGTTTGTTGGAATTCTTCAAATTTGTCTGAATACAAGGAGAGCTGGCCTCGCAGGTCAGCCTCTTGCTGAGTCAGCATTTCACACTTCTTCTGTTGCTCCAGTGTCTCTGCCAGGAGGTACTGCCTCTCAGCCAGACTCGTCTCCTTCTCCTCCGCAGCTGCCACCGTCTGCTGGGCCAGCTTCGCCTCACACAGCTGTAGCTCCAGCTGCTTGTGCTTCAGCACCTTCTCATAATGCTACACACACGCACAAACACACACACAGTCACATCACTAACAGCAAGAGTATGCAATGGTAGTCACCTCATCTCTGGCTTCGTACTGTTCTGATATCTGCTTCAGTTTACCAGCCAACCTGCACCAACAAAGCCATCCATCACACACACACACTAATGGTGTACAGCTGGTCCTACTCTATATTCTCCTGGCGCAGACCCTGGTTCTTCTGGTGCTGCTCTTGCATCTTGACAGTGATCTCGTTGATGGTGGCTTGGAACTTTGTGGACACCTCTCTCCTTCTCTCCTCGTCCTGCCGCTGTCTCTGTCGGCTCTCCTCCTGCAGCCAACGGAGGGAGGCACCCAGTCACACCCTCCCACCCACCATTTGGCCCAACTCACTCACCACAACGGCCTTGTTGTGCTTCTGCAATTCCCTGCATAGGTTCTCCAGTTTGGTCTTGGCTAGGTTCACGCGGGCATGCTCAGTCTGAATGATGTCTCTGTGCTGGGCCACCTGCAGAGCACACATACCACACCATTATGCCATACAGTGTGTCTGGACAAGAGAACGACTACCTCTAGTTGTTTTCGCTGACACTCCACAAGTCTTCGTTCCAATCGTTTGTAATCTCTGGCCAAAGATTGGTAGAGTTTGTGCAATGCTGGCAGTCTGTCGGAGGCTGGCTTCGAGTCGGCATCCATTACTGCCTTAACTTCAGACATTGACTCGCGCAATGAAAACCCTGCAGCAATGGAGAGAATTACACCAGCATCACTATATGACCAGGCAGTGTGACATGCAATAGCTGGAGCAGAGACAATTAATATCAGTTACTGACTTTTCTTTGAAGCATTTTCACCGTCAGCAGCTCCTGCAGAACCCTTCTGTTGGCAGAGAAAACAGCAATTAACAGTTAAAGAGAACCACCACTGGTGTTGTAAGCAGAGCTCTGGAGCTCACCTGATTCTGTTCCACTGGTTCAGACACTTCAGCCATGATGAGTCTTGGCGACCATGTGATGTGTTTACAGTTTATAAATTCCAATTAAAGCACACCCATATACATTAACCATGTTCAGTAGTTTGAGCTCGTGGTTGAGCGAGCCCTCGAAAGAGAAAGACAAGGAAGAAGACCCCCAGGAGGAGTCCCGCCACTCTGAGGACACAGAAGACTCGTCAGAACAATGGAAGCAAAGCCTGGGAGGTGTGTTCACCCATATCTATATTATGTTGTCTATGGGTCCTTGTCTTCATCTATAAATAAACATGTGTGTTTCCCAGGTTTGGTGGCCAGTGTGAGTGGATATGCTTCTTCTCTGAAGGACTCGGTCAGGAGCACGGTATTAACTAGTGTAAGTCAAAGTAATTAGCAAATTAATTACAATTGACACGAATTATATAGTAATTATGTCAGGTATGAATGATTGTAATTTTCAGAGTTTTGTTAATGAATTTCAAGAGGAACAGAAGAAGTTTGAGAGAGAGCAAAGGAGACAGCAAGGTGTGAATATTCCATGGATGGAGGTTTGTAATACCATTCTCTCTCTCTCTCTCTCTCTCTCTCTCTCTCTCTCTCTCAGATGCAGCAGTGCCTCCCTGGGTTGGCTACAATGAAGAGGAGCAAATGAAAGCACAGATCATGGAGCTGTCAGCTGTAAGCAACACATTCTCTCTCTCTCTCTCTCTCTCTCTCTCTCTCTCTCTCTCTCTCTCTCTCTCTGATATAATGGACTTGATGAATTCTCCTTCACACAATAGCAATGTGTGTGTATGTATGTATCTTTTGCTATCATTTTGTTTGTAGGACAGTCGTAATGTTCTGCGTAACCCACCTCCGGGAGTGCAGTTCCATTTTGACTTTGCCAAGTCCTACCCTATTGCACTGGCCTTGCTCAAAGAAGACCCTCGCCTTCAGAAGATGAGATTTGAACTAGTTCCCAAGAAGTAAGAGAGCTTGCTCAACAATGCTACTTCAATGTAATCACATCATGCATAATTATAGGGTCAAAGAGGAAAGATTTTGGCACAATTACTTCTATCGGGTGTTCCTCATCAAACAGTCATCTCAGCTGGCATCACTAGGCAACAAGGGAGATGCTGAGTCAGCAGAATTAGCTACACCGGCAGGAAATCGTCTTTCTGAAGATTTCATCGACCAGTCACCAGTTGAACCTCAGGTGTGTCACCATCAGCCACATTGTGATTGTCACTTGATGCCATCTTGTCTGTTCTCTTCAGAGCCCCGACCAAGACGGGGAGTTTGCCAGCGATGCTCTCGTGAGGACAGAAGGTGTTGAGGCCATCAGTAAGGAGAGCGTGAGGGAGGAGCTGGACCAGCTGGGAGTGGTGGCCTCTCAGGATGAACAGACGGAGGTGTGGGAGCAAGAGTTGGCCAAGGAATTGGAGGACCTTGGTCTCTCGTCTCATGAGGAGAGCTCTGGGGGCGCAGGAGGGGAGATAGAGGACTCGGAACAATGGGAGAGTGAACTCCAAACCATGCTAGACATGCACAGCACTGAGGAACAAACACAATAGATGTCTCTGAGTTTAAAACATTTGTTTTATTATCCATACACACTTTCAATTCTGGTAATCATTGCAAACTGTTTGTCAATTTTAAAGACAATTCTTAATAGTCACTTGTTCCCATTTTCTACTACGGGTTGACTTGTATGTTGCCATGGCAACCATGACTTCCTTCAGTGCTTCTGTCCCACTGTCTGGTAGCTTGTTGCCGCTAGCAACGGCGTTCAAAAACACTTCCATTTGTGGGCCAAACGCAGCACTAAAACCACCCAGTGAGCCAATCTCATACCCAGTGGGGTTGTCATGGTTACGAACTGTCATTCCTCCGTCAAAGGAGCCATGAATAGTAATTTCTCCCTAAGAGTTTACAGTGTGTGTGTGTGTGTGTGTGTGTGTGTGTGTGTGTACTTTGCTATTTTAAGGTTTGAGTTTAATAATATAATTTATTATAGTCACCTTGTCGCCAAAGACCTGGAAGAATGGTAGTGGGTGCATTGGTATTTGCATGAAGTGAGCGTGCAGAGTGGCTGAGAGTCCGGAGGAGAAGCGCAGGATGGTGTGAGCTAGGGACTCGCATCGGCTCATCTTGAGGGGGTGGTCGACCACACCCACCACCTCCTGGACATCACCTAGCCTGCCGGGATGGGGCAACTGATGAACTGCATGTGTCATTATTATTATCACACATGATATAATATCACACTTACCACAGTCTGAGTGGGCGCACCCAGTGGGTGCAGCCATCCATGAGGATGCCTCCACCAGCCAACTTTGGCTCAAACCTCCAGTTTCCACCGGCATCAAAGTGAGCCTCGTCCAAGAAGGTAGTGCTGCCCAAGGACTCCCAGTAGTTGGCACTGGCATAGTATGGGGTTCCTATGGCACCTTCTGCAATCAGTTCGCTGGCTTTAACAACCTGACCAAATGAAGGCACAAAGGTGCATAAGCCTCGGCGAAATCAAGTGTAGCATGATGCACAACCATACACGACTTCTAGCCTGTAGCAATCAAGAATGTACTGAGCTGTGGTAAGCCTAGTTATAATAACCTCTGTTTAAAAATTCGTTGATGCTTGTAGCACTTGCAATACAGTACTGAATGCTGAGTAGCTTAGTTTCTTGATTAGTGCCAGTCTTATAATAAGCATGTGTGCAAGTCAACTGATAATCTCTTTCTTCTTTGTCTTTGTCTTTAGCTTTCTAACCTTCTTTGCCTAGATCTCGCATTCATGTTGAACACCAGACGACCAGAAGAGGTGAGAGTTTCTAGCCTGCTTGCTACCACTCTTGCAGAATCAATGTTAATGATTATACCAGCAATTCAAATTGCCATTTAATATCAGCTGCACAATCTATTTCCCTGCACTCACTGTCAGTGTCACTATGGAGAGACTTTTTTTAGGAGTCCGCGAGGCTGTCCTTGAGGCAAAAGGCTTTTTAGCTTCTCTAGCGAAGGAATATGTTTGGATAGCTGATTTCTTGCTAGCAAAGCCATTATGAGATAGTATTATAGGCTAGGCCTTTTGTAGAAGCCTGGAGAAGCTGTTTTCTTTTTTACGGCGCGGTGTTAATTACATTCCAGTTCGCGTATGTTTACGTCACTTCCGTTAAATCATCAATTAACTGCATTCCATTTAGCGTCACGTCTTCCGTCTTCAATGAATCTCATTAACGAAACCCAACTAACATTTACTATCAATAAAGTCACTGGTATAAATAGGGACACGTAACTATATATAGTAAGTGTGTTAGTGTAGCGGGGCTATGGCAGGAGTCAAATACTGCCTAAGGTTCATCACATACATGGTCTGGGGGCCGTGGTGAGTCTCCCCTGAAATATATGCCTCGCTAACTGCATACTTACCAGTTGAGCATATAGTTGAGCCCCCACCTACTCGCAGAACCTATGTCAGTCATAGCGTCTTAGTGACTGGCATGTAGTGTACGGGGTAGGTGGGGATAAAGGATGGAAGGTACGTGTAAGCCCTTGATCGTGCAGCGCTAGCACAGTCATAATGACAAGGTCAAGGCTCGTACTGAAAATCCCCGCTCATGCTCAGCATTCTTTTTTTTTTTTTTTTTTTTTTTCCCATAGCTATTTCATGACTGTTGCTATTGTAGTCATATCTTGGTTTAGGAAGGTCGTATTGAGCTGGGGTTGGTACCATTGCGATCAGCTTGAAGAGATTTAGCTTTGTGTACACATTATTAAGCTTTCTAGTGCCTGCAACTATTTCTATGCCACAACAAAATTACATGTTTAGGCTTGTTGACTCTAATGTGTCATGGCTGTTGTATCATATCTCGGTTTAGGAAGGTCATATTGAGCTGGGGTTGGTACCATTGCGTGGTCGTACTTGAAATCCCCACTCAATTAACATTTTTTTTCCTGTATATATCTAGAGAGCTAGCTAGATCTAGATTATAGATGGAGCGGGTGCAATCAACGTAATCAAAAACCGGAAGTATTTTGAGTGATGCTAAAAATAGTTATTTTTGCCTTACGGAAGTATCTCTCTGTACATTTTTGCGATATTGATGCGTCATGTGACTCTACGAGCTAGAAACGACTGATACGGAAGTGACTCATTTTACGTCATTGCACCACCCTTACCATGTACCAGTGGTCAGGCTCAGAAAAAGCACAAAAGGCTTGGATCTCAGCAAGTACACTGTTTTGCAAGATGCTAAACGGCTACTTTCAAGATAGCTTCGATTCATGAACGCAAGTACCTTCCTTTTGGACCATAGAGCTGCCATTCTTCACATTATCCCCTAACAGACAGACGCACACACAAAACGACTATCGTAACCCTCTACACGTGCTACGCACACGCCGAGGCTTAATGACAAGAGTTTGACATTTGCACATGTCATTATTACATGATGATCAATTGTGAAGATGTCTTAATAGTATACCTCGGGCCAGAAGGGTGACTGTTCTCCTACCATGAACACACGATCACTGCTGTTGGCATCCTCCAGGAGCCTTTGACACGCCTCCATTGTGTGTGCCAGCGGTTTCTCCAGGAGGACATGGAGGCCCGCCTTGAGGCAGGCACTGGCGTAGGACTGGTGGAGGTGATGGGGCACCATCAGCACAGCTGCATCAATGCCACCCCACTGGAGGCACTCATCCAGGGACTGGAATATCTACAGCACACACATCATGGAAGGTAACTTCATTTACATAATACACTATTAGCCCCGCCCACCTTGCAGTCTTGAGGAGTTGGAAGAAGTTCAACGAATTCTTGAGCATTTCTTCTCCTAACGTCCACAACAGCACACACCTGAGTCACGTGCTTACTCTCCTGCAGAGCTCTCAGGTGAAACCTAGCTATGCCGCCGCAGCCAACGAAGGCAAATCGTAAGGCTCCACTCGAACTCATAATGATCTCATAGCAATATTAATTCATGAACTTTGAACTTTGAACTTGACCCCCCCCCCACTGTAAACGGGTGCGACTGACTGTTAAAATGAACCTCTCCTGCTTCCCTGATAACGTTAATGAAGGTCATCTCCATTCAGTGGTGTGCGAATACGATGGGCAGAACATCACATTTCATCGCGAGGAGTATCTGAGCCCAACCGATGGAAAGTTTTGGCTCTTTTTAGGCGTCTACATCTTTCTTGTGCTGTTCGCTGGTATGAGATCTTACTAATTAAATGTAAACACTTATTAAATGAACCATGTGGCACGTGTTGTTGTGCAGGTCTGATGTCTGGCTTGACCATGGGTCTTCTCTCTCTCGACATTCTCTCTCTGGAGGTGCTAACGAGGGGGGGCAAACCCAGGGAGAAGAAGTATGCCAAGAGGATCCTCCACATTGTCCGTCGCCACCACCTCCTCCTGGTCACCCTTCTCCTGGCCAACGCCATTGCTGTGGAGGCTATGCCAATATTTCTGGCAATGATCACCAATGAAGTGGTGGCCATCATTGTCTCAGTGACAGCAGTGCTTCTATTTGGAGAGTGAGTCACTAGCCACTAGCCTGGGGAGTGCTGCAATGAGATGGCAGATAGTAATGTTATAGAGAATCTCTTTCATTTTCAACGAAGTGTTTCCTTGTGTGTGTGTGTGTGTGTGTGTAGGATCATCCCTCAGGCCCTGTGTACGCGCTATGGTTTGGCTATTGGCTACTACTGCTCCCCCCTGGTGCTGGTCATCATGGCCCTCTTCTACCCCATTGCCTTCCCCATTGCTCTGCTCCTGGACCTGGTGCTGGGCAAAGATCACGGAACATTCTTTAGAAGAGCAGGTGAATAAATATTATAGGAATTATTATTAAATTATATTCACCAACTGGGTTGGTGAACAAGAATATAATTTAATAATGACTATTACCCAACCAGAAACTCACTTACAAAAATATAGGAATTATGTCATAATGTCATAGTTTTTACTATTTTTAGAGTTGCGTGAACTTGTTAAAATGCATGGAGACTCTAAAAATAGCAACGAGGAGCCTCTCTCTTACGATGAAGTGTTGATAGTGAAGGTAAGTGTGTTACCCCAGTGCATTAGTAGCTATGGTGATGGTGGTTGTTGCAGAGTGCTCTGGAGATGAGAGATAAGACTGTGGAAGATGTGATGACCCCACTGGAGAGTGTCTACATGCTGGATGTGAGGGGGGTCATTGACAGAGACACCATGAAGGACATCGTCTGCAGTGGTCACTCTAGGGTGCCCATCTTTGAGGGGTCAAGGTCAAACGTGTGTGGGATGCTCCTGGTGAAGAGGCTCATCCACCTGGACCCCAAGGACTGCACTCTGATCACGGGTCTGGAGGGGGCTCACTCCCCACCCCCCTCCTGTCTCACCACGATGGCCCTCTACGACCTCCTCAACCACTTCCAGACAGGAAGAAGTCAGTCCCTGTTCTCACTCTCGCTAGGTAGCCATTCTTACTCTCTCTCTCTCTCTTCCCCAGGTCATCTCAGCCTCGTCTACGAGCAAAAAACAGACACTTCTGAGGTTTGTGACCATAGATGAGATAATTCAATAACTGTATTGTAATGTGGCTTCTTTGCCTGCACTGTATGGTGTACGTGTGCTGGTACAGCCTGAGCTGAAGGGTATCATCACACTGGAGGACGTCATTGAGGAGCTCATTGGAGAGGAGATAGTTGATGAAACTGATGTCTATGTTGACGTCCATCGGAGGATCGCAGTGGCCAGGGCACGCCTCTCCTACAACAGACAGAGCATCTCTGAGCCAGCCAAGACAAGGAGAGAGAGAAAGAAGGTGTTTCGTCGAAGTTGGAGCCAGCCTCAAATGAAGGCCCAAGCTGTCCCTGTGCCTCAGGGGGAAGGCAATGGAGCTAACCAACTGACAACCATTGCTGAATTAGAGGTAGGCAACCAGTAGTGACTAACAAGGATGTTTATTAATGTCATTAATTGCAGGAGCCCCCCATCCTGTCCACCAGTGTACCAGCTGTTCTAAAACAACCATCTGAAGATGAAAGCAATGCTGAGTTTGATCAGGGGCATGATGATACAGCTCCTTTGATTATGACAATTAATTAGCCTGCTTGTGAGACAGAACCATGTACTAAGTCTTGTGTGTGTTGCATGCATATTTTATTTAACTGAACATGTTATAATTATATGGCTACTAAGCTGGGTCTTTAGACAATTTAAGTACATGCAGTTATAACTTTAATTTTTACAAGGAGTGGGGCTCGCTTCGCTCGCCCACTCCTTGTTTGTGTATGTTTATAGGATCAGACACTATAACTCATTGCAAACAATAGCAAGATAAAATTGATGAGCAAAGCTATTGTGTAAAAATATTCTTCTATGGTCAATTAGCTTAGGACAACCCTTGCAATTAATTTGAAGCAACACACAACAATCACATCAATACTGGCATAAGCAATTGGAAACTCAAAGGAAAGCAATGCTGCATGTGTATACAGTACTGGTCTGCTTAGTACTACTTTGCTTTTACCTCACTACGTGACGTCACAAACGACCCTTTTCCGACTTCCGCCATTTTTGCAATCAGCTGGCAAAGAAACTCGTTATCTGGCTAGCTGTGTTTCGTGTACAGCGACAGAGAAGCAGACTTCTAGTAGTGAGTGTTCTCACCTCGTTACGCTTCATTCGTGAAGATTGGCTCCCATAGCCCGCTTCTTTGTTGGATACAGATGCCACTGGTAAGCCTTGTCAGCGATCTCAAAAACAGCTAGCCATACTTATATTGCTTGTTGTTTTATCCTAGGCTAGCACTGTCTAAGCCAGCTTTCTAGACACTCTTTTCCTAGCTTGTATTCTCCACAGTCCAGAAAAAAAGCAGCTTTTAGTTCAAGGTCACATCACTTCCGGTGACCTTCCGTAACACACGGACGGACGGACGGACGGACACACGGACGGACAAAACTTTGCTTATAATATGATGTTTGAATTTCACTGAGTCTGTATTATTGTAGATCAAGATAAAACAATTTTATTATCAAAATTTTGTAATATTTAATGGTCAAACATCAAACACAGAATGCCACAACTTTGTACAGAATCTACACTGCCATTGTAAAGATTGCAAACACACGAACACACACAGAAAAAGAATGCCACACTGCTAAGGTCTTTCCTTAGCTAACTCAAGTTCTCTGGCCAGTTTAATTCTCTCTTCTTTCAGCTGCAGAAACAGCAGACATCAAGCACCATGACAACACCATCACTGAAACACATTACCTGAAGCAGCTTCTCTTCCAGTGACCTGTTCACCTCTGTCACTAGAGCATTGTGTTCCTTGAGAGATCTGATAGTGGCCTGGACGTCTTTCTTGTCCTTCCCTTCCATCACCTCGGCCTTGGCTCTGGGAGGAGGAGGTCTCTTGGGCGCCTGTCACAGCACACAAACCTGTCATCACATCATGATCTCACTCTACAAGTGACCTCTGACCTTTCTTGTTGGTTTGATCTTGGTTGGCGGTGGCTGTTGGTGGGAGAGTAGGAGGGCGTCGGCCGAGGTGTCCAGGAGAGGAGGCAGTTCATCCCCTGACGTCACATCAGCAGGACTTGTCATGGACCCAGTGGAGGCCGCTCTAGCTCGTGGCCTTGGTTTCACCTCAGGTCTGGGCGCTGCTTTCGGCTTCTACAATGAACAAGGACAACAGTAATGAATTAATACAACAACCCCTTTGCTCCCACTCACTGGAGGTGGTTTAGGAGGGGTGGCCGATGGCATGCCTCCTAAAACTGGAGGAGGAAAGAGAGAGGGTTTAAACACAACAAAGACACACCCATCGGCAGCGGCCTACCTTGGGTGTTCCTCTCTCCCAGTAACATCTTGTTCAGGTCTAGAGACGTTGAACGAGAATGACCTTTGTCTTCATCTTCCTTAATTGCTGAATCAGCTCCTTTTGTTTGACCTTTCAATCCACCCTTTTTGAACTTTGAACCTTCTCCATCCTTATCATCTTCATTTGAATCATGTGACTTGTCATGTGACTCGTTAGCAGAATCCGAACCACTCAAAACAGAGTATTTCTTCTTTGCACTAGCGGGTGGACTGGCAGCTCTACACAAGGAGAAGACACCATTTCAAAATGCCTACTATCAAGGACAGCTTACCATACCTGTGAGTGGTCTTGGCTCTCTGGGATGAAATAATTATCATAGGGGTTTTTTCATTATCTCCGGAAGGAGGAGATGTCTGTAAGCTGCTGTCAGTGCCTTTCTTGAGGAGTGGTTTGGCTGGAGGTATGGGCTTTCCTTCTCTCAAACTCTTGCTCCGTCTGGCTGATGGCTTGGGAGGGGCGGGCCTCACAGGCTTACTCTCCTTCTTTACTGCCTCCTCAGATACTGGCTTCACCAGTGCACTCTCATCGTCATGGCTACCAGACCACACCTCCTCATCTATGGATACGATCTTGCCGACACGAGGGGGAGGTGATGTCGTTCCTTCAGTGATGTCCACCAGTAGACCAGTGCTGTCATTATCCCCTAATAGACCAGGGGCATCCCCCGGACTGTCCATGTCAACCACAACAAACTCCTCGACATCATCATCCACCACCAAGGCCTCGTCAGAATGGGGGGAGTCCCTGGTGACATCATCTGTGTCCAACTGCAGAGGGTTAGGCCAGAAGCTGTCTGGAAATGAACCTGTTGAGAGAACACTCTTACTCAATGAGCACACACATCAGCTAAGTGAGCTAAATAAAAATGGGACTGACTTTTATTGTGGATCTGCTGCAGTTCAGCGGGCAGGGAGGCAGGGATGTCGTGGCCCTTCCTCCTCATGAGCACCAGCTTCATGGCCACACAGAACTCCTCCATGGAGAGAGCGTTGTCACGATCGACATCTGCCAGACGCCTTCACAACAAACACACACACACAAATCAAACCACAATCACAAGAAATCAAATTATACTGACCAAATTTGTGACAGCTCTTGGTTGGGGAGCTTAGATTGGACGAAGAACTCCCTAGCTTTGTCTCCTTGTAGCAGTCCCTTGGTTGGCTTTAACGAAATGAACTGCCTTGAGCATTTATGTTTGAGTTCATCTGAAATGGTCCAGTCGGCAGGAGGAGTATCGTGAGTGGCCCACGGGTTCACCATGGCTGGTTTGACAGCTGCACTCCGAGAAGGCATTGGAGAGGCAAAGAAAGCATCCGTGGACAGTTTGATGGGACTCCTGTGACTCTTATCTGGCGCAGCTGTCAGCAGAGAGTCATCACGACTTTGAAACACTGGCTGCTGTTTGCTCTCTGTGGGTTTCAGTATGGTGGTGGCTCTGACTGGCTCTGGCTGTAAGACAGCAGCACCGCCACCAACACTCCAGGGGTCGTCGTTGACAAATGGAGAATCAAAGAAAGAAGGCTGGCCAGTCTTCCTGAGAGGACTAGAAGGTCCACTGTTGAAGCCAGTGGCACTCAGCACTGGCGTGGGATCGGTGAAGCCATCAAATGCCCCGTGGTTAGCTATGGGATGGTGTCTGTGTTCATCTAGAGCTGGTTTGTTGGAGAGCAAGTACCCATCTTCTGCTTCATCTGACGACTCGCTGGCCCCTCCCAGCTGGGAGTAGGTCTTACGATGTCCTCTCACATTGGGGGAAGGTTGACCCGCCACTACTTTACCACCTCGTTTGCTCTCTTGCGATCGACTGGCTTTGGGGGAGTCAGGTGGAGTTCTTGAACCTGATTTTGTTCGATTGTGCTTGCTTTTCTTCGGCGTCTTTTCTTGCTGGCTGTCCTTTGGTTTGGTCCACGACAGACCCTTCAGAGATCCTTTCTTATCATCAGATTTCACCTTCTTGTCACGTTTCTCCTTTGACCTGAACTCTGAGAGAGTCTCTTCAAAGAGCTGCTCGTTGGTGCTCGATCTCCGCACGTCAAATTCCTCTTCATCGCTTTCCAACAGAGCCATCTCTGAATCCTGAATCTCTGAAGCTCTATCGGCCTAGTCATGTGACTGTCATATGATCGATCACATGACTGTGTTGTGCTGAATCAGCAGAAATAATTATGGCTGCTCCCAAGCTACCATCGGTGCTCAAACCGATTCAGCCTTATCTCCATATTGCCAAGCAGTTTTCTTCCAGAGATGCAGTTGTAAGATACTTTGGTAAGCTCTTATAATGGACATCTAATGGATGTCACACACCACCTTCTTATGTATATACTTTATTGCTACTGTGTCTGTTTCTTTTTATCTATGCCTAATATTTATAGCTGTTTGTTTTTAATTTTGTTAATTTTTGTCATATAGGCCAATTGGCCTGCTGCATTGAGCATGACATGAAAAGTTTATTGTTCACTTCACGTTCATTATGTACATACAGCCACCATGTACGCTCTCCAACTTGGTTTGGAGCACAAGAGCGATCCTGAGGCCAAGCCATACTTGCTGAGTCTGATGGATCAACTTGAAGTGGTAAGAGCTGTGCACCTGTGGCACTAGCAGCAGTGTACTACCGTCTCTTTGAACTGCAGATGAAGAGGGAATACACTGATAGGAGCAATCCCATCAGTGATGTCATTGTCAACGAAGAGATTGCCAACACTCATATTGAAGAGGTGGCACTGAAGCTGTTTGATGCTGCTGAGTCTAAAGATAGACAAGCCATATTTGACAAGTAAGACCATCTAGTGATTTAACACATTATCCCAGCTGAGATTTTATATTGTCTACAGAGCAATGATCAGGTCGTTCTACACAGCCTCTCATCTCTTCACGATACTCAAGAACTTTGGGGAACTCTCAGAGGAGGTGAGCCAATGGTGTCTCTTAGTGTGTGTTTGATCACACACACACACACACACACACACACACACACACACACTGATTATCTCAGATCGAAGGAAAGATGAAATATGCCAAATGGAAAGCTGTAGAAATTGATCGTTGTCTTAGAAACGGTATAACTCCCACCCCTGGTCCTCCTGGAGGCTATACTGATGACATCACCAATGACGATGATGATGATGAACAAACGACGGGGTTCCCCCCAGCCCCATCCAATAACACCATTGGATTTAATGTAGATTCCGAGAGTGAGAGACCAGTTCCAAAACCCCGTCAGACTGTGGCACCAGGCCCACCCATGGCCAGTGGGACATCATCTGTATCTCCTTCCAAAGAGGCCCCACTCCACCAGACCATTGGACCAGCTGAAACAGCCAAGGCTCAGAAACTGTGCAAGTTTGCCAGCAGTGCTTTGGACTATGATGATGTCACTGGAGCAGTCCAATATCTGGAAGAAGCATTGCAACTGTTGAAGACTGGGAATTCAAAATGAAGACAATTATTAACTTTCATTTAGAATAAAAACCTGTTAATAAAAATAATGTAACTTGTACATTAGCTGCTATACATTATTATTACAATGAATATTAATTTTAAGAGCTAAAAAGTCATCTACTTTGGCACAAACAGTTCTCCAGGAAGTGGGCCATCTGAGAATTGTGTGCCTGACCCTCCACCAGCCTGTATGTGCATGAGAGAGAGAGAGAGAGAGAGAGAGAGAGAGAGAGAGAGAGAGAGAGAGAGAGAGAGAGAGAGTGTGTGTGTGTGTGTGTGTGTGTGTGTGTGTGTTGAAAATGAGTCTATTTTGATAACAAGGGATACTAAAAAAACATACTATTGCAACATACCTTCTTCAAAATCACGTGAGCTGTGCAGCATTCACTTAGATCATCAGGTGAGTTGATTGCAGGGACACTCCGAAACATGACCGCATCATAAGCAGTCCTCATCTGAATGGCACACTTGAGGTAAGCCATTCTCCCTACTGCCGTGCCCAGTCCGGGACACAGCACTCTCTTTATCGGCTCCTCAGGGGTCTTCTTGTTGTGCTCTTTCACTGCATGTGATTGGCAATTGCAGTAATGATTTAATTACTTGTACAGCCCCTACAATAATTAGTACCTGCTCTGAGGATTGCCCTGAAGGCGAGATAGGCATTAACAGTGTTGTTGATGTGAGTTGGGATCCTCATGGTAGGAGCCGAGATGAGCCAGCCAATTGGCTGGCCATTGTTTGCAGCAGGACTGAGGTTTAGTTTCGTCATATCTTGATCTTTAGGGTAAGCAGGAATAATTACAGCTTGACCCTGTGATTAAAGAGCATGGATTATAGAACAGTAATAGCAACTTTACATGCAGTAAGATTGATCATCAGCTCACAACTGGCAACTCTCCATCATACTCAGATCTGAGCAGCTTCTGTAGTCTCTCCTGCCTGATTGGAAATACCCCTATCAATTTAATAATAATAATTATATTATAATTATAGACTGACATTTGCCATCCAAAATGCCTCGAGTAGACCATGTCAATTCCTCCGTCCATGAAACCAAAGCTGTTAGCGGGTGAGACCTGCATTATGTTTGGAGAACAGCTCATTGCACACTATCTTTTCACTGCAGCAGCGCTAGCTACTAAGTTAACGTACAATGGCATCTGCAGATGGTGCTCCCTCGAATATATCACCACAAGACACCTGTATATAGTAGGCTAGCAGTAGTAAACACACACACACACACAGTGTGGTACACCTCACTTGGATGAGACTCTCGAACTTGTCTTCCCCAAACGCCTGCTGGTCAGACCAAGCCGCCACCATCTCGGGATTAATATCCCTCAACAGAACTGTGAAGCCAGGATTCTCTTTCTGTTTGTCAGCCATTATTGTGTACATGCAATGACTATGCAATGACAGTGCAGGTTTTATCAAAACAACGACCCATTACCAAATTTTTAATAACAATTTATGGAAGAAATACTTTGAGAGCATTTTCAGTGGGAGTTCTACACATTGGACACTGGAGTATTTGAGAGGAGCACTCTTCACAGACACACATATGCCCACAGGGCACAAGCACCATCTGCAATGGAGCGTCCATACACACTACACATGTTCTACTGTCATCTACGCTAGATGGCTGATCTTCAGAATTTGCTCCTTTGAGAGAGTTGGGGGAGAGAAATGGCTCGGGCAGAGAAGAGGGATCTATTCCACTAGCACTTGACAAAAGTTTCAGTTCACTGTGATTGAACTTTGGCTCAGGAAGTGTGTTCGGATCAATGCCTCCTTGAGGATCAAGTTTATTGGGAAAGAATTCTTTCAGAAACTTGCAACTTTTGTTCACTTCTCTGTGCTTCTCAGCAGGCACATCTCCTTCGACCCAGGACCTCACTACAGCATCACAACTGAAGCATTTCATCACATCAGGCTTTCGAAGGAAATATAGTCCAGCTCTAGCACACTCCTCTGGCAACACTGGCACATTCTTGGGCAAATGTTTGAAAGATTTCACTCGAACCAGTTCATTGGCATAATCAGGAGCTCTAACATTCACAGCTGAGGGAGTTGATGCAGTGGGGAGAGTCGAGTTCAAGAACACACACAGTGGACTGTACTTGCGATGAATGTTGATTGGAATATCTCCGACTTTCCAGCGATCGTGTTGAAGCCCACATGAGAAGCAGGCTACATTGGTCCCCCTGCCAGTGTAGTAGAACCCAACGCTGGCCAGTTGGGGGGAACCAACAATGTCTTCAATGGGCCACGAAGAGAAGGAACGAAGGCGGGATGTACTACTACTGAACTCTGACCTCTGAGGATTAACGTGTCCTTTAGAGTGCACTTCTGATAATTTCACTTTGAGGTACTGACATGATGAATTCTTCTCTTTGTGTTTAATCAATGGGTGATCCCTGTCGTCCCATTCTGTAATTATCGCATTGCATGAAAAGCATATTACCCTCTGTTCGTAGCCAGTGTAGTAGAATCCAGCCTGAGCTAGGTCATCAGCAGTAGGTAGTCTTCTTGGCCAGGGAGAGGGACCCGCTTTGAATGTGACCAGTCGATTGTGAACAACACTCATATCTTTCTCTCTCTCTGGTCTATCTGGCTGGATGGAGGTGAGGCTGAACTCATCACTGGAGATTAGAGACGGCCTTGAAAACATCTTCCACTCAAGCCGCTCCTGTCTCTTCCTGACGGTCACAAGAGCAGTTTCACAATGACCAATATCATTGGTAGTCAATCTTTCCGCCATTTTTGCTGAACTTGCAAATTCTTATTGTCGAGTCGGGGAAAGCCCCGCCCACGTTGTCATGGTAACGGTGATCCATCAACATGTCCCACAGCATAATGGTGGTGGGTTTACTCAAAGAGAAATACTTTCACAAAGCCAAGCACGTGATGAAAGTAAGGTACTTTCAGTGACAATGTATTTCTGTTGTAGTTGATTTGTGTGTTCTCTTGTTCAGTGGTTGAGTGAAAGCCAGCCGGAGTGTTTTGGAGAGCCCGTGTGTGAAGGCTTGATGGAGCATCGATGGCTGGAGTACACACACCAAATTAAAGTAAGTGGCTGTCTCTTTTCTCGAGAGGGAATCGATTCATTAAAGGTATTCTCTCTAGAAGAGCCACCCTGAGTTCAAAGGAGACGTGGCAGTTTTCTTGGACAATGAGTTGCTAGGTAACTTGCAGTCTGTTATGGAAATGGTCGTGGACAACTACGACTATCTTGATCAGAGGTAATGCCATCATCAGGTAGTGCATACACTGTTCCATTGATGGACGCCTCTCACTCTTGGTGCAGTGAATGGAGTGAGTTTGAACAACTAGCTAGAGATGCCTACAACACTGTGCTCGCTAACCCTCAGGTAAGCAGTGACATCACTAGTACTTCGTTACAGTGTTAGCACATGTGCCTTGTTCAACAGAGAGACTATGTGTTTATGGACATAGCAATTGAAGGAGACCTCATTGGGCGGCTAGTCTTTGAGCTGTTCAAAGATCTGTGTCCGATGACGTGTGCTAATTTTGTGGCATTGTGTAGCGGTGAGAAAGGTTCCTCTAGTGATGGCACGAGGCTCTCCTACGTCAACTCTCTCTTCCACCGGGTGGTGAGGGGTGGCTGGCTCCAAGGGGGAGGTAGGTCAGCCATCAGCACTGTGCATGACTGACTGACACAGCCATTGATTCTATTACCACACAGACATCTGTGGCGGCAGTGGCAGCAAAGGACTCTCCATTTACGGAGCTACGTTCAATGGTACCACTTACAATGACTAACCCACTAGCAGTGTTACTATGCAATAATTAATTTTATACCATTGGTAGATGAGAGTTTTGCTGTGAAGCACTCTAATGCTGGGGTTGTAGGGATGGCCAACCATGGCAGGAACACTAACAACTCCCAGTTCTACATCACCCTGACAGCCTGTCCCTGGATGGACAAGAAATACGTGGCCTTTGGGTACGCACTAATACTCTTCTCTAATTATGATGAACAGAATTGTATAATTGTTATTGAAATCAAAATTTCTATTTTTAGTCAAATTGTTGAAGGACTACCAGTTCTGAAGAAATTGGAAGAAGTTTCAACGTACAATGAAAGACCGACACACCTCTGCCAAGTCTCAAACTGTGGCTGTCTACCACTATCGCAATAGATGATGTCATTTCCCTTTCTCTCTCAAGTAGTCTCCTGAGTTAGAACACACGCAGTACACCACTGATTACTATTGTCACAAACACATTATTAATATTAGCATGTGTCCTACCAAGTCTCTCCACTGCCTCAACACACACACTGGCATACATCGATGACGAGTAGCTGGCAAAGAGCAGTAGCGAGCCAGTCTTCACTGCAATAAACCCTGAGCCTTCCTATATCATTAGTGGATACAATGATGATGTCATAAACATAAATATTTTAGTTCATTTATGCTATATACCTTGTAAGCATAGACGGAGTTCTTGTCAGCTCTCACACATACGTATGTGGCACCGTTGAAGTGAACACCATGTCTTCTAACAGCACCAATGTTTTGAAATGCAGAACACAGTGCACTGAACTGTTCTGAAGAGGGCTGTACAAAAAATGAATGAATTTATAAATTATACATGTAGATATACAATCATTTTGTACAGATTATTTCTCTCAAGACAGGTACCTCATAACCGGCAGAAGTAGCTTTCACAGTTCCATCTTTTCTCGAGAACAGAGAGCAGGACTCAACGTGCCCTGTAGCTATGAGAGAATCAGTCAACAGGCCAGACAAATCACTCAGGACGGCCATTTCTAATTAACGCGCAACCGTTTCCATAGCAACTGGCACACAATGATTTGTGTTCACAATAAAGATCTGTGCGCTGAGGTGCTCGGTGTGCAGGTGAAGACCACTTCAAAGGTAAGGTGATGATTGCAGCAATTATCATGTAATTCAGTCCACTCACCATCATGTCTCATATATAGCCTGTCAAAGCTGCTGCACTCAAATCGTTACAGCCATCCATCAAAAGAAAGCACCCATCCTCAAGTAACACAAACCAAATCAATGAATGGCTCGCCAGCAAAGCCAGGAGATCGGTCATGGTAGGTGACCATTTGGTTAGAGTAAGAACGGCCTCTCTGTTGATTACATCACAAGAAATACGTGGCCTTTGGGTACGCACTAATACTCTTCTCTAATTATGATGAACAGAATTGTATAATTGTTATTGAAATCAAAATTTCTATTTTTAGTCAAATTGTTGAAGGACTACCAGTTCTGAAGAAATTGGAAGAAGTTTCAACGTACAATGAAAGACCGACACACCTCTGCCAAGTCTCAAACTGTGGCTGTCTACCACTATCGCAATAGATGATGTCATTTCCCTTTCTCTCTCAAGTAGTCTCCTGAGTTAGAACACACGCAGTACACCACTGATTACTATTGTCACAAACACATTATTAATATTAGCATGTGTCCTACCAAGTCTCTCCACTGCCTCAACACACACACTGGCATACATCGATGACGAGTAGCTGGCAAAGAGCAGTAGCGAGCCAGTCTTCACTGCAATAAACCCTGAGCCTTCCTATATCATTAGTGGATACAATGATGATGTCATAAACATAAATATTTTAGTTCATTTATGCTATATACCTTGTAAGCATAGACGGAGTTCTTGTCAGCTCTCACACATACGTATGTGGCACCGTTGAAGTGAACACCATGTCTTCTAACAGCACCAATGTTTTGAAATGCAGAACACAGTGCACTGAACTGTTCTGAAGAGGGCTGTACAAAAAATGAATGAATTTATAAATTATACATGTAGATATACAATCATTTTGTACAGATTATTTCTCTCAAGACAGGTACCTCATAACCGGCAGAAGTAGCTTTCACAGTTCCATCTTTTCTCGAGAACAGAGAGCAGGACTCAACGTGCCCTGTAGCTATGAGAGAATCAGTCAACAGGCCAGACAAATCACTCAGGACGGCCATTTCTAATTAACGCGCAACCGTTTCCATAGCAACTGGCACACAATGATTTGTGTTCACAATAAAGATCTGTGCGCTGAGGTGCTCGGTGTGCAGGTGAAGACCACTTCAAAGGTAAGGTGATGATTGCAGCAATTATCATGTAATTCAGTCCACTCACCATCATGTCTCATATATAGCCTGTCAAAGCTGCTGCACTCAAATCGTTACAGCCATCCATCAAAAGAAAGCACCCATCCTCAAGTAACACAAACCAAATCAATGAATGGCTCGCCAGCAAAGCCAGGAGATCGGTCATGGTAGGTGACCATTTGGTTAGAGTAAGAACGGCCTCTCTGTTGATTACATCCACACACACACACACACACACACACACACACACACACACACACACACGCACACACACACACACACACACTCACAGTCCCTGCCAGATAGTGCTGAGGTGAAGGCTCTCAAGCTGACTTGTGATGATGTGCAGAAAAGAGAACACTGTGTTCTAGCGGTAGGAAAAATGTGAGTGCACACACACACATACATTATCCTATCCTTATGTGTGCAGGAGTTGGAGGAGTTCCTTAAGAGTGAAACAAGCCAGGAGAAGTGCAAGAAGGAAATGCTGTACAAGAAATGGAGTGAGCGTGTGTTTGAGCCAATCTGTAGAGCTGTGTCTGATAAACTGGACGAGATTTCAAGTGAATTGAAGCGACATCAACTGTTCAATGAGTACCTGGCTTACAGCAACGAGAGGATAGTGTTCCTGGACACCATGAACGAGGCCTACCAGCCCTTGTCGTCACTACCTCCCACGGTAAGCCCCCCCCCCCCCTCCTCTTCTTTGGACTGCCCCTCTAATGCTGCATGCAACAGACACACACAGAAGTGCTGGACGACCCCCTTCTCTCACAGCAGACAGAGGCCAGCTCTGAGAGTGAGGTGTTGAGGGGGTGTACTCATGGCTACCCCCCACCGGCCACAGGGGGCACTGTAGGTCGCGATGACACTCACCCTGTGTGGTGGCTAGCAATGGAGCTGGTCCACATCGACAGTGAAACACGATCCAAGAGGTAGTACACTAGTGGACATCATAAGAATGTGATAGGTATGCCATCATTATTGTAGGTGTGGTGCTATGAATAAGACAAGGAACCAGTCGTCCCAAGTCCCAGACAAGAACACCGATGAACTAGTACTGACACACAAAAGAAGAATTTCTCATAAAAGACCAGTATTTAGCTTAGACTGGACAGACACAATAAACACTGATGCATGACAGACTATAGTGCAATAAAGTTAGCGCAGTTTCAGTTCACTACTGAGTTTTCTTGTCAATCAACCTACACATGAGCAGTTGTGCCAACGTGGGCCGATATATAATAATATTGAAGTGGCTATGAACAGCTTATAACTTACTCATATTTAGCGACTCTTCCAAGCTGTATAAGTTGAGCAGTCTCGTTGGTGAAGTGGCAGGCAAAGAGGAGCATATTGCGAGGCTGTACCTTGATAGCAAACCTCATGAAGAGGGCAGAGTAGATGCATAGAGCTACAAACACAAAGAGGAATGAACAGCACACACCCTAACACCACACTTATGACAGAGGTCTTCTCACCAGTGGTCATTTTAGGACTGATGATTTCTGGATCCTTCTTCATGTCAGCAATGGCTGCCAGAGGGAGGCCCCAGTTAGCAACAGGACCCCAGAAATGCTACAATGACATCACAATTGACAGTGTACTAGTTCAATAAAGTATTAACAGACCATTCAATAAACTTACAGTACTTCATGGAAGGAGTGTCATAATTTTGTATGTGTGCGTTTGTGTGAGAAATCAGATTAACTGTATGTCCATACAAAGAGGGTAGAAATAATGTCATAGTACCTCATAAGATAGTCTCTGAACTCTTTACTTTTGAGTTGAGTGAACATTCTTCGAGCAAAGCCAGCCAGCGCCATCTCTCTCTCTTTCAGCTTTATAACTGATCTCGTAAACAGAATGACGTCATTGTAGGTAAAAGGTCGTCACATCTAGATCTGATATGCCTGGCCATATGGCCACATGGAGCACTCTTTGCTGGCTGCTGAAGAGGCCTTCTCCAAAGACAGGTTCGGTGATGCTAAAGCTCTTCTCCAGGAAGGTAAGCAGGATGGCTGTACCTGGCCTCTTTATGATGATCATACTTCCCATGCATACATATGCATATATTTATGATATTATGCTTGCAGTGTCCTCTGCTGCTCCTCATCAGAGAGATCAGTGGTATATTGCCTGCAACCTGCTGGCCTGTGAGCTAGCTGAGATGAAGGTTGGTCCACCATCATTAGACCCCTCACCCATATAGCATCATCCACGACCTACAGTCCCTGGCAGCTGCCCGAGAGAAGAGTGATGATGTCATTGTCCGGTTGAAGGATGTCCTATCAAAGTGTTTAACATTGGTTCAGGTGATGCAAGGTTAGCTGGCTGTGCTAGTCCCTGTTGCTGCTTCAAGATGAGCATGCTCTTGTTCAGGTCTGTGTGTTGCCAAGGAGACTCTACTGGCCGAACTAGCTACACTCAATTGTCTTCTTCAAGTGTTGTTTCTGCTGGAGCTGAGTGAGTGTGCTGTTCATCATTCCATGGTTCTCCTGACGGGCACTCTACCTTCCATGTGCCACAGATGTAAGTTAGTTCACTCACTCACTCTAACATATTATTCCATTTTGTGTGTGTGTGTTCTAGTTTGTAGGTACTTTGAACTCTCACTGTTAGAATTTCCAAACTGTATTTCTGACATCTTTCAAAGCCTCTGCTCAATTCACAGTGAGTGGGACTAGCCAGGGACAGACTGGTGTTGCCTTTCATCTTTGGAGTACCTCTCTCTCTGTGTGCCTTAGGTTTTCATGCCGGGCTGTTCCTTCAGAGCTGCACACTCTTGGCACTGGAGAGGCTTCTCTCAAGCTGCTCTCAGGTTGGAGGTTCGATACTGAGACAGGTTCAAAGGTCACTCCATTCAGCAGAGAATGAGCTGTGTCTTGTAGAAGTGGTGTCCCTCTTGAAGCAGTACCTGTGCAGCACTGCACCACCACCCACTGAACTCAACTACTATCAAGGTATAGCAGCACATTGCTCTGTGTTCTACTGATGGACTGGGCTGTGTTCCTACAGGCTGGCTGGACTACCAGCAAAAGAGATACTCCAACGTAACGACCCTGAGCTGCTCATCTAGTGACCCTCCCTACATCAAGGCAATTGTTGATCTCTTGAAAGGAGCCTCCACTGGAAAGATGGTATTACATTGTTGTACTGTTTCTCTTTTATTCCTGCATTGAAATATTATTATCATTGAACCCAACATTCAATGATTGCAGGGGAAGTTGAATCTGGCGCTGTGTGTGTACCACAGCTGTCTCTCGGAGAGCCCCGCCCATCTCTTTGCTGCTCCCTTCATTCTCAACAATGCTGCGTGTATCTTCACCAGCCAACAAGCACCGTCAAGATCTGAGCTAGGGGCGAGGGAGCTGTGTATCAAGGTACTACAGTAGTGTATGGTGATCCTTCCCGATCAGTGTGTGCTACCTGCTCAGGCACTGGCAGCGTTGGGGAGTGTGGAGTGGCCAAGATGGCTGCTGTGGACCAATGGAGCAACCTCTCTCAGTAGACACCCAGAGGGAAGCGAGGGCATCTTAAAGCCAATGGTCCTCTCCTCATCTCTCAGAGCCATCCATCACTGCAGGTATAGACACACACACACACCTATATAGAGTGGTGGTGGTGCTAGTCTCTGTTATTGTTGCAGGCCTGGGTTGGCGGTGTCTCTGCTGAGGGAGCATGGCCTGGCGAGGGGAGAGAGCCTGGTGCTCATCCAAGGCCTGCTCCTCTCCCACCACTATGAAGAGGGTCTGGAGGTGACTGCTAGACTTGTTGACTCTCTTCAACGATCAGGAAGTAGCACTAGGGTATTGGGGGCAGCTCATGTGCTTGGTGCACTCGCAGCTCTTCAACTTGGTCAGCTAGCAACAGCGCAGCAACTGGCGCAAAGGTATCATTTTAGAACCCCTGTGTTTATAAACTCATCTCTGTGTGTATCTACAGAAGTATCAATGTGTTTGATGATGTCAACACAAGGTCCGTTCGGCCACTGGAACCTGGTGAATGTACCGACTTGAAAGTGAGTGATAACAATACTCTGGTTGTGTTGTTTTCAATCTAGTGCTTCCTCTGATCTGATCCAAGGTGATGGCTCTGTGTCTCCTCTCTTGTCTGGCACTTGGAAAGGGAAACACAAGTCGTGCTCTGCAACTCCTACAAGAGGCCGTTGCCATTAGCAACCACTGTCCCCCCACTCTCATGTACAACCTGTGTCTGTTGAGGTTGAAGTGTGGTCATGTGACCCACTCGGCCAGCACCTGGTTGAAGTTCAGACACCTACTTCCATCCACTGCCAGCGAGGCCAGGGAACTGCTGAGTCAGCTCAACAGGTAATAGTACACTTGAGTGCAGACAAATTGCCTCACGCAGATTTATGTGCATTCCAAAACAGTATTGGTAGCAGCTAACAGTGTTAACTGGAATTAGTGGCTGTTAGAGTGTGCAGAGTCCTTCTATGCATGGGCGGCATGCATGTAATAGCTACTGTATCAAGTCCTTCATTTCGCCCTCAGGAAGAATTAATTCTTTACACTCTGACAGCCATTCCACTGCTTTCTTTTTTATGATTTGACCATTCCTGTGTCTTATTACATTTTCAATGTTTTTTATTTGCTCTCATTTTTTCCTAATTCTATCAGTGCTAGTGCTAAGGCGCTTCCGCGACTAATATTATCACATTGTATTGATCTCTCAGACAATAATAATAATATTATTATGATTGGTAATATTTTATTCTACAGAGGTACAGAGAGTGACGGTGCTGATCAGTTTGTGGTTATGGACATTGTTATGCTGGAACTGTGGTTGAGACAATCTTAATTCACCGTTTCACCCTGCATAATGCAACAGTCGTCTCATTACTATTATTGTTGTTGCCATTAGCAACACCACAGTAATAATGAATATACCAGGCAAACTTCTTCCTAGCTTTCTTCTGTCCTGGTTTCTTCCTCTCGACCGATCTACTGTCCCTTACCACAAGACCACCTAGTTCATCACCGTGGTTACCATGATGCAATAAGGCCTTACTTATCCCAAGTCGAATGGCACCAGCTTGACCTGTGGCACGTATACAATCACATTGTGTGTGTGTGTATGTATGTGTGTGTGTGTGTGTACATGTACACACATACCAGTTATTCCTCCTCCAGTCACCCTGGCTGTGATGTCCCAAACGCCCAAAGTATCGGTCACTAGAAGAGGATAGAGGACTTGCTGTCTGTGATCGGCACGGGGAAAGTATTCTCGCAAGATCCTTCCATTCACAATCGTCTCCCCACTCCCTTTCTTCAGAGTCACAATAGCTGTTGATGATTTTCTCTTGCCCACTGAGGTGTGACTCCCTACACTTGTCTCTTCATCAAAATCATTCTGCTTGTAGAGTGACGGGGGAGGTTGGCGATATGTCTCTAGAAACTCTCTTACTGTTGGACAATTTTCCCACTTTGCCAAACAATTGAGGTTGTCAATCAACTCTGTGTACTGTGGGTGACAAGTGGTGCAGTGACTGAGTACCATTGACAGTAAGTGTTAGTGTTCACCTGTTGCTCTGCTATCTCCTCCGCAAGGAGGTGCTCTAAGGTGGTCTTCTTTAGCCAGGCTCTCTTGGTGTTGGGAGCAGACTCTGTGTCAATAGTCTTCTCTTCCATCCTAGCCAGGTGCTGGAAGACAGAGCCCAACAGGCCATAGAACGATGGAGAGCCGGTGTAGAATGCAGCACCAATGGGCTCCTGGGTTAGCACTGATCCTGTAGAACAAGGTTAGGTAGTGCAATCAACAGTGGAGTGAGCAATGAGCCAATGCACATGCACCTTGGCCAGCTCCTGGAGCCTCTCCTGTACCCAGTGATGAGTGCTGGACCAACGATAGCAATGTGTAGCCTAGTACCTTTGAATACTAACATCACACAGTTTTATACCTTGAGAAATGGCCTGGCATCTTTTGCAGTCAGTCTGGTGGGTAGTAAGTACCTTAGCGCATGCTGTGTGTGATGAAACCACAGAACTTTAATAGGGAGCCTAGCCCTTCCCTTCCCTTAACATATAGATAGTAAAGGCCAACTCGCCTGGACGTCATCCTCTGAAAATGACGAATCATCTTCTCCCATTAGTTCAGCCAATTTCTTCTTTCCCCTCTCATCAGAGGTCACGACCTCCGGCACACTGCTGGCGCTACTCCCGTAGGATCGAGCTTGAGATATTCGTGTCGCACCATCTACAAACGATCTGACTGCAGCTCTCAACATCCTTCCACCTAGCTCTCTTCAGTCACTGTTGCAGATCTTCTTTGCAGGCAGGGCAAGGTTCTCAAAGCAGTCACGTGACACCCACATGGTCGAGTTTGAGTAAAACACAAATCGAGGACGTGTGATGGACGTTGGAAAACGAAGGCCAAGATCCAGGTTCGTCTGTAATTAAACAGCTTTGATCATGCAAATAGACTGATGATTTGCTTTACTGTATACAGATCTCGTAGTCCACCTGCAAAGAGAAGGCGGAGGTGTGTGTGTGTCATTGGTGTGTGTGTGTTGTGTGTGTGTTTAGATTTATAAAGTCTTAAAATTTAATATAACTGTAGATCTCGTAGCAGAGACAGGGACAGGAGGTCTCGCAGCAGAGACAGGGACAGGAGATCTCATAGCAGAGACAGGGACAGGAGATCTCATAGCAGAGACAGGGACCGGGACAGGAGATCTCGCAGCAGAGACAGGGACAGGGACAGGAGGTCTCGCAGCAGAGACCGGGCCAGGAGGTCTCGCAGCAGAGACAGGGACAGGAGATCTCGCAGCAGAGACAGGGACAGGAGGTCTCGCAGCAGAGACAGGGACAGGAGATCTCGCAGCAGAGACAGGGACAGGAGGTCTCGCAGCAGAGACAGGGACAGGAGGTCTCGCAGCAGAGACCGGGCCAGGAGGTCTCGCAGCAGAGACCGGGACAGGAGATCTCGCAGCAGAGACAGGGACAGGAGGTCTCGCAGCAGGGAAAGGAATCGGCGATCTTCTGAGGAATCCAGTGATGAATCCAAGGGAGATGCTACTGGTTCTAAAGTTCAACCACTCTCACTAGAAGAACTTGTTGCTAAACGAGAAGAGGAGAAAAAGGCTCAATCTAAGGTTAGGATAAATGACAACCTTGTATGTGAATGTCCATTGTCAGTTTATGCTTGTAGCCTGTGTTTCTGAGCAAGGAGGAAAGAGTAGCTGAAGCTCTGAAGAAAAGACAAGAACAAGTTGAACTTCAAAAACAAGCTCGTGATGAAGCCAGGAAAGCACGGATGAAGTATCTTGATGAAGCTTCTAGTGATGGGCGTGGTCACCATCGATGGGCTGTTGAAGACGACCGAGAGGGACACAGAGAAGAGACACTGGCTCTCAAGGACCGGGAGAAGGAGATGGACGCCATTAGAGTAAGGTTGGCACAATGGTTAGTGGAGTAATTCTTAAGAGTTCATTTTGCAGGCACGGTATCTTGGTGGAGAGAAGAAAAAGAGAAAAATGAGAAGATTGGCTGATCGTAAATTTGTGTTCAATTGGGACGCTGGTGAAGACACATCTACTGATTTCAATCCCATGTGAGGTGTTTCGATGGAGCCTTTTGGAGATATTGAATGAATGTTTTTGTTGTGCAGCTACAAGAACAGACATCATGCACAGTTCTTTGGCCGTGGGAAGCTGGCGGGGATTGACGTGAGGACTCAGAAGAGGGAGCAGTCAAAGTTCTACGTTGAGCTCATGGAGAAAAGGAGAACAGACGAACAGAAGAAGCAGGCTGCGTAAGAACACCAGTGATGGTTTGGTCTGGTTTGGAGTGGCAGTTGTTTCATTCATTGGCAGGGATCTGGAGGACAAGAAACGTGCCAAGGATCACCTGAAGCGCTGGGACGAGCGTCACTGGACCGAGAAGACTCTCCAGGAGATGCAAGACAGGGACTGGAGGATATTCCGTGAGGATTTCAACATATCTACTAAAGGTGGTCGTGTCCCTCACCCTCTGCGCTATTGGGATGAAGCTCCTTTGTCCAAGGAGATCCTGAAGGTCATCCAGGGACTAGGCTACGAGGTAGAGCTCAAGGTACTGTGATGCCCAAGTCATTATGCTTATTGATTGCAGGAGCCTACCCCAATCCAACGCCAAGCAATTCCAATAGGCCTTCAGAATAGAGATATAATTGGAATAGCTGAAACTGGTATGTTTACAATGCTGGCTTGTATTGTTACTACTCTTTTTTACCCCAACTGTGGTCTGTGGAGCCAACCACAGTGTGTGTACTGTACTGCATTGGCATGTAAACCTCACTGTTTGTGTGTGTGTGTGTGTAGGGAGTGGAAAGACGGCTGCATTTGTGATTCCTCTCTTGGTTTGGATTACCAGTCTGCCCAAGATTGTCAGGTAGCCAGAGCTAATGTGGTTTGTTGTTCCCACAATTGATGTGTGGTGCTACTGCAGAGACTCAGAAGCGGACCAAGGTCCCTATGCAATCATTTTAGCACCAACAAGAGAACTAGCACAGCAGGTATTGACAGATTGTTATACTCAAAGTTAAGTTCAAAGGTCACTGTAATTGCCAACAGATTGAAGAAGAAACTCAAAAGTTTGCCAAGCCTCTTGGAATTAAAACTGTTAATGTGATTGGCGGACTTTCCCGGGAAGAGCAAGGCTTCATGTTGAGACTTGGATGTGAGATTGTCATCGCCACCCCTGGTCGACTCATCGATGTCCTGGGTATGCCACTCTAGTTGGCTGGTTCCTGCTCTGTATCAATGTAACCTCTTCTCTGCAGAGAATCGCTACCTTGTACTAGGCCAGTGCACTTATGTAGTTTTGGATGAGGTAATGATTACATCACCATTAATTTTATCACTGTAAACTATTATTGGTATGTATGTGTTAGGCTGATCGTATGATTGACATGGGCTTTGAACCAGAGGTGAAGAAGATCCTCGAGTACCTGCCCGTCTCCAACATGAAGCCTGACTCAGAGGAAGCCGAGGACCCCAGTAAGATGCTTGCCAACATTGAGTCATCCCAGCACAAGTTCCGCCAGACGGTCATGTTCACCGCCACCATGCCCCCCGCTGTGGAGAGAATGGCCAGGTCTTACCTTCGCAGACCGGCAGTTGTCTACATCGGCTCAGCTGGTAGGACATTGATTGACTGTTGAAGCATGCAGTGACAAGACATTGTTGTTCTACTGCAGGCAAACCAACCGAGAGTGTTGAGCAAATTGTCTACATGGTGTCAGAGAGTGACAAGAGAAAGAAGCTACTCACGCTACTGGGCAGTGGCATTGACCCCCCTATTATTATCTTTGTTAATCAAAAGAAAGGAGCTGATGTGCTGGCCAAATCCCTGGAGAAGATTGGAGTGAGTGAGAGTGGTGGCATGTATGTGTGTATTTGTGTATGCAGTGGTCGAAATAACTTTTTTAGAGTGCAAGGTCAAAATGTCAGTACAAATGTCATTTGTGCGGTCATTTTACTAAAGTGCACGGCCATTTGAGCTGACCACATTTATATAGTACTAGTGTTTACACAAGGACACAGGGGTATGGCTTGCTTTTACTTACTACAAGTGGCTGTTATAAGCTATGAACCACAATGTGAATTTTAGTGATGACCATAATTACTTTTATGGGCTAGTTTTTTGTCTGTCCGTGCATAAGCTGTTTTGAGAGGTCAATTCGATTAAATGCACGGAAAATGACCGATGACCGACTGTTATTTCGACCTCTGGTCTCCGAGACTGTATGTATGTATGTATGTATGTGTGTATGTGTGTATGCATGTGTGGCTATTAATGTGTGTTTTCCCTCAGTATCGTGCCACTGTGCTCCATGGTGGGCGCAACCAAGAACAAAGGTATTCTTCACTCTTCCATCTCTCTAGCTGTGCTAGCTGGTTGATGGGAGTTGTTCTCTGTGTATAGGGTGTATGCATTGGGCAGCTTGAAACGTGGAGAGAAGGACATCCTGGTTGCAACTGATGTGGCCGGTCGAGGGATTGACATCAGGTACGTAATAGATGATGAAATACTTCACCAATGATGTTGTGATGGTTGAGTGTGGGCCTGCCTGCCTGCTGCAGGGATGTGAGCTATGTGATCAACTATGACATGGCTAAGAATATCGAGGACTACACTCATCGTATTGGAAGGACGGGGAGGGCTGGCAAGACTGGAGTAGCTGTCTCCTTTGTCACCAAGGATGACTCGGGTGTCTTCTATGACCTCAAACAGGTGATTATGTAAACCACGGGTGAAGTCCATCTGGTTTGAGAATACTGGTAGAAATAACTTTCTAAAATTAGTATCCAACCAATTTAATAATTTAAGTTCCATTGGAAAGCGCTTGTTCTCCCCATTCTTTTGATTGTTTTTCCAGCTTCCTACGCTTTACCAATCAAAAGTTAGCTATTAAATTTTTGTTCCGTATGAAAAGCATGGCATGAATCTCATTATTTCATTTCTGGTGGCATTCTCAAACCAGATGGACTTTAATAATGTAAACCACAATCGTGTTGCACAGGCACTACTTGAGAGCCCAGTGAGTACATGCCCTGCTGAGCTAGCCAACCACCCTGATGCCCAGCACAAGCCAGGGACAGTCATCACAAAGAAACGGAAAGAAGAAACTATCTTTATTGCTTGACAATAAACCATCCACGAGTAATAACATAATATTATGGTAATAATGACATCATTGTTTCCATCAACTGTTCTGCAATTGTCACCAAGTGAAGCCCATTCTCTTCTGGGTGTCCTTGAAGGATGGCCTGGGGTTGTAGGTCGGCATCTCTACTCCACTCGAGTCCATGACCTGATAGCTGGGCCTCATGCCAGCAGCACCGTGGATCACTGGGCCACGCCCACCACCAGCACCAACACATGCTCCTTTTATTAGTGGTCCAACAGGGGCACCCCTCTCTTTGGCTTCGTTAATGAGATTAGTGGCATACTCTTGAAACTGCTTTTCCTCCACCTATTGTTTAATAATAAATGATGTCATGGTATTGTGCTATATATATATATACCTTGAGGAGGTCAGCATTCTTTCTGGTGTAGTTAACGTCTTCTAGTCTGATTGCTTGTTTCCTCTCAGCCAGCTCAGCCATCTGTGACAAGTGATATTGCTGTTGGTCTTTGGCAGTTTTGCTTGCCTTCTGACTCTTGATCAGCTCCTGGCTGTGGAACTGCATGTGCACCAGGAGTCATTGAGGGACACCACACTGGTTAGCATCACTACCTTTTGATCTTGAATGATTCTTTGCTGCAGGAGCTCTTGGTCCATTTTGATTTGGTCTTTTCTCTTTTTTTCACTCTCTGCCATCTGTTCCAGCATGTGTCGATGGATGGCGCGGTTTGCTTCAGTGAACCTCCTCTCTTTCTCCCTTTCCTCCTCCTACATGTCACCAACACACCATGGTACCTCATTAGGACCACGGGGCTGACTCCCAACTCACCTCTCTCTTGGAGGCTTGCTCTGCTACAGCCTTAGCAATCCTTCCATCTTCTTCACTGGCTGCCTCTTGCATCTGCTCTCCCAGTAGATTGCACATGCGCTGCTGGTGAGTTTGAAACTCTTGAAACAATTCAATTTCTTTCTCTTTTCGAAGTTCAGTCATTCTCTGCAATAATGAGTACAATTAAAGATAATAATAATAATTTATTATTAAACATCTATTATCTTAAAAACCTTTTTAGCGTCAGCAAATATTCTCCTTTCTTCGGCTTCGTTCTTCTCCTTGAGTTGACGTTTCTCTTCACACTGCTTCTTGTTCTCTAGTACCTCATCCAATTCTCTCCTCAGAGTCAGTTTCTCTAGCCTCTGCTGTTCCTCAAGATGCTGCTGTTTAGCATGAAAGTCGGCAACTTCTTTCTCAAGAGTTTTCTGTTCATCCAAAGCTGCCTGTCTCTTGTCCAGGCTCTTCTTGGCCTTTTCATTGATTCTATCGGATCAATCAATACAATGGTGTCAGTGTATATCACAAGATTTGCATGAGGGCTTACTGCATCTGTTGAAACTGGGACACAGCTCTTCTTTGAGCAGCTCTATCCTCAGCTGCCTTCAAATCAGTCAGGATGCCTTGGTTCCTCTCCTAGTACGTAGCACACTCTCTCAATACGTTGTTTGCATGCAAGGGGCAACTCACTTGTTCTTGGAACTGAAGAAAGGTCGCATCTTGATCCTTTAAAGCTTCTTTTCTTCGTTTCTTGTATTCTAGTTGAGCATCTCTCTCTTTCAACACTTCACTCAGCACTGCTGTTCTCTACAATACACAAGCACATTGAACCTAATATCTCATTAATGCAAAAAGGTGAGGGCTGTTCTTACATGAAATTGTTTCACACGATCGGTTTGATAATAGAGCATAGTTTTGGCCTTCTCAATAGCCTCCTTCCTCTTGGCTGTCTGGAAGCGAGCCTCCTCCAAGTCCAGCTGGACCCTCTCAGCCTCCTCCTCTGCCTCACGGATCTCCCTTGCCTGCAACCTCTTTATCCGTTGACCCTACATTGCAATTATTTTAACTTCGACAGCACCATCTTTACAAGGACACTTATCATTAGATACTACCTCAATAGTGTTATCCCAATTCTTGACAATTCGTTTGGAAACTTCATGTAGTTCATTTCTGTCTGTCTTTCTTCTTGGTTCACTCGATAGTCCCATGGTCGCCTTTGATTTCAGTCTATGCCAATCTTTCTCACTCAGAACTGTTACCTGTCAAAGGCAAATGAAACCATACAT